>JAHWFP010020721.1:90393-103737 GCA_023313725.1 Lithobius niger | reverse complement strand
GTGTTTGTACCTCTACTCCTCTGGAACCAAAGCACCTACAACGATGGGAGTAGGACCAAACGAAAGATAATTAAATTTCGCTTTTAATAGGCATATTTTCATCGCTGTAACTTGATATTATCACCCTCAAATATGCGAAAGAACCTGAAAAACTAACGTCAAAGTTTTTTTTAAAGCCTCATGATGTTTGTTTATGACGTCATAGTTTGTTCATGAAACCTCCACGAGCAAAGGGAGATGACTGGAGCGCAGCGAGATGCGGCCGAATGAGCTGAATAAATAACCTAAACGTTAGTACACATACAGATATACAAATCTTAAAATCGGTTTCTGTATTAACTAACTTGATGCATGGAAAAATCAAAACAATAGATTTGGTTTTAAAAGGGTGTCAAACATTCGTGTTTCTGAGACACAGAGGCGCATGGATTGAGCGAGCAAAGCGAGGGATTTTCACATAAAGTAAACCTGTTCAATGTGTGTCTCGCTTTGCTATATCAATCTTTCATCTCTCACCTTTGTAGGAGATTAAATCTGATGTTCTGCAGATGCTCCTCCAAGTGAGGGATCATCAAGAAAACCCATATAAAGTGTATACTAACACAAATTATAAGTGATGTGTGGTTCTTAGTGGTTACATTGATTTAGTCACAGTTCTGAGGAAATGTTTGCGCTGATTGAGTGAGCGAAGCGAACGAAAATCAGCGTTTGTTATCAGATACAGCGCTTTTCTGATAAATTGCCTGATTTTTTTGCTTCGAAAGATACAAATGTTGGAATGATTTATGGTTTTTTGTTTATGCAGTAAAGTCATCCGAAAAACGCGTACTGCACTCGGACCATTTGCCTGATCGTTTTAGACGTGGAATCTCTGTCAGCAGCACAAGCGTTGCAAGATGAAAGCTCCTCGAGCGAAGCGAGACGACGCGGAATGAGCGAGCGAAGCGAGCGACTCCGCTAGTATGATTTTAATTATGTAGATGATCTGGAAAAGGGTGCACGGTGACGTATTTTGCAACACACCACATACCCATCTTAAAATTGGTTTTATCTAGACACACACTAGTGTGTCGCGCCAAGTTAGGCAACAAACATCACAACAAACATCACATCAATTCGATTGTCGAGGTTGTAAACCATTGTAGCGCGACGCCATTGCGTCAGTGTCTTATATCTTGAAGCATAGTTGGGCGCATTTCAGGTACTTGGGGAAAAATAATAATGCAGTACAAAAGCTTAAATTGTGTTGAAATCAAGAGCAATGACCCACCTGACAAAAATTAACTCGTGTTTGAATGCCAGCTACGCTGCTTTCAATGCAAGATCTGCCTCTCAATAACGTTGAAAATGTGTTACTACCTAGCTAGCTAGCTAGTCCGCTCATCCCCATGTTTAATCCCATAAGGTAATAATTATTCATCGATTCCGAGATAACGGGAAGGCTTCCAGCTATGAAATTGGACGAATGGGTGCAGTACAATACAAACTGCGTACCTTTTAATGGTTTGGAGCCTGGGGGCGTAACAGGGATGGCGTGGGAGGGCGCGTAAGTACGAAAATATTGTTATAACCATTGTTAGTATTGTCGACATCGTCTCTCATTGGGCGGCCAAAGTTCCGACAATGAGAACATGTATACCGACGTACGTGCCTAGGCACACACTAGTGTATCACGATAAATCTAAACAACGTTACTAAGAAATTGTATTCACGTCCAATTCACGAAAAATAAACCAACTGTGAAAATAAAGCAAAATAAACAAAGCCAAAATCTGGTAAAGAGGCCACTAAATTGTTGAAAACCAACTTCTTGTTGACGTGGCACTTTATTACTCATCTGCACGGTAGTGGAGTTGAGTCAATACACAATTAAAAAAAAAAGGAGTGATATCATCAAAAACCAAAACTGGGACCGCCAAGTTTCGAATGGTTCGGCCCTTCAAAGGAGTGATATCAACACACCAAAACATTCGCCAACTTAATCGCACCGAATAATACTTTAGACGTTAAATGAAAACTTGAACATTGCCACCGAAAGTAGCAATGTTCTAGTGTTTATTTAACCTTCGAATTATTAAGCGGTGCGATTAACTTGGCGAATGTTTTGGTGTGTTGATATCATTCCTTTGAAGGGCCGAACCATTCGAAACTTGGCGGTCCCTTTTACCAGTTTTGCTTTTTGATATGATACTAACTGACTTAATGCAGAGAAAAATCAAAACAATTGATTTGGTTTTAAAACGGTGTCAAACATTCGTGTTTCTGTAGCACGGAGGTGCGTGGATTGAACGAGCAAAGCGAGCGATTTCCACGTAAAGAAAACCTTTTGAATGTGTGGCTCGATTTGCTTTATCAATCTTTCATCTCTCACCTTCGTAGGAGATTACAACTAACGTTCTGCAGATGTTTCTCCAAGTGAGTGATCAGCAGAAAGTGAAGTGATAAGACGCCATTGGAAAAATCTGTACTGAGCAGGACGTAAAGAACAATATTCTTACAATAAGTAAAACAAGAAAACCCATATAAAGTGTATACTAACACAAATTACAAGTGATGTGTGGTTCTTCGTGGTTACATTGATTCAGTCACGCTTCTGAGGAAATATTTGCGCTGATTGAGTGAGCGAAGCGAACGAAAATCAGCGTTTGTCATCAGAAACAGCGCTTTTCTGATAAATTGCCTGATCTTTTTGCTTCGAAAGATACAAATGTTGGAATTATTTATGGTTACCATTCGTTTATGCAGTGAAGCCCTTCAAAAAACGCGTACTGCACTATGACCATTTGCTTGATCGTTTTAGACGTGGAATGTCTGTCAGCAGCACAAGAGTTGCAGGATGAAAGCTCCACGAGCGTAGCGAGACGACGCGGAATGAACGAGCGAAGAGAGACTCCGCTAGTTTATTGTTAACAGTTACCAGACACATGTATGCTAGTAAGGCCGCCTCTTCATCATCATAATCACTTTGGACGACGTAAAATAAACTTTGCATGAACAAACCATGACGTCATGAATGAACTATGACCTCGTTTCTGCTGGCTCTTGGCTCATGGCCCATTTTGTCCCCCTCATGGTTGCTCAACCCCATGTCCGTTCCGGATTTTTGTTTGTGTGATAAATCTTGTCCGTGCTACTGCATGCAAAGTGTGGTTCATTTCAGTTCCGACAACAAGCTGCATATTGTACATGGAAGCTGTTCACATGTTGTAGTTTACAAATCCGCCGGGAGACACTCCCGGAAGTGACGACGTATAGCCGTGATGACGTCATCAAAATGGCCACCACGCAATGTACTAAATCTCCGCCATCTCCGGAACTAATCGATCAATCCTATGGTGCGAACTATTGTTGGAAAGATAATTTAATTTGCTAAAATAAATGCCTGAACAATATATGCCATAAATCTGTTAGTTTTGGTTTAATCTGAAGAAAACCATAATATGACTGCTGTGCGATATACTATTTCCCAATTATCTCCTGAACTAATCGGTCAATCGTTTCATGCATCATATCGTTGGAAAGGTAATTTAATTTGCTAAAAGAAATGCCGGAACAATGTATGCCGCAAATCTATTAGTTTAATAGTTTCTGTGTAATTTGAAGGAAAGCACATTACGACGTCCTCAAAATGGTAACCATGCAATATACTAAATCTCGTGTATCTCCGGAACTAATTGATCAATCTTATCTTGGGACCTATCGTTGGAAAGACAATTTAATCTTCTAAACAATGCCTGAACAATTTATCCTGTAAATAATTTAGTTTTTGGTTAATGTGAATGAAAAGATAATGTGCATGTAATTATTGCCGCTTTATATGTGGCTCTTTTGGAAACGGTAAATTATTAAAGCTGTGTCGTATTATTCGCAGTGCGTTACTTGAGCAATGACCTTCACAGACACGCGGTAGTGTACAAGAAAGTCATTGTTTAATATGACATCTCGTACCTCTCTTAGTACACTTGCAAGTCTATAGAGGCTACGTTACCCCAGCAGTTGTAATCATCCCAGAATATCAATTCAGCCGATTATTGTTGCCTCCTCTTAAACGGCTGAATGAACTGTCAAGTTACCACCCTGATTCTGATAACCTCATTCTGCAGATTATGATGGCATGCGATGCTAACCTTGTGTGCGTACCTACTTTGTTTTATGTGCGATCCGCCGATGACTTCAGAATGCTGTCTGCCCTTCCTGGTTTTTCAACAAAGGCTTGAACAAAGTTTTCATTCTAGCCACTACCTGCTAACTCACAACCAATCTTTGAAAGTACAGCCATTTCTATGTGCAGCTTTGTGATGGTTGGTCGTCCTTAAACTGGTGTCTGTGATGGATTGATCTTCTTAAGAATACTTATCATGATGTTCATGGCACGGCGAACCATGGACGAGGAATTCACATCATATATTGGGAGCAGAATTGATGTGCATTTACCTTTCAAACCTTCATGGATGTTTTGACGGGAATGGAAGGCTACCCAGGATAACACTTTATCGTGGTCAGCCTTGCTTCTGGTGGATTCTGACCAGTCCAACATTTCCACAGATGTATCAATGGTTTTTTTTCGACCATTGGTAAGGGGGCATTACATGAACATTTAGTCGTATGAGGAAGACTTGTGGAGGACTCGGGCAAGCTTATCCTGATTTATTCTTTGATTGCCCTAGGTTGAGACTGGTTGTCACAGACATACCTTCTGGCGGGTGAAAGATGAGACATGCCTGTTACATGGAATGAGTTCACGTACTGAAGATTGTGTTATGTTCTATATTATCAATTGCAGCACAAGTGAATACATTATAGATAACAAAACGCAGAACAATACCAACTTTAATTAAAAATATAAAGTGGCAATAATTACGTAGATTTGTGTTTCTTCAAATTAAACAAAAGAGACTTACGGCATACATTGTCCTTGCAGTTCTTTTGGCAAATTAAATTACACGAGCTGTACCCCCGGCGTCTAGCCGAGTGAACTGTACTGGGTAGAATGAAATGAAAAGGGTGCTGATTGCCCCCTGTCTCCTCCTTCGAACTCCGCCGTAACATACGCCGGTGTAGCTGACTCCCGCATGTGTGAACATGAAATGAAAACAGATGGCGAACCCTCCGCTTTTCGAGTCCCTGTCCTCCCTCTCCCTCGCATGCCCCATTGTGGTGAGATACCAACCTGCAGCCCCCATGGTTCTCTGTCCCCTCCCTCGTCCCCTGCCCGGCTATCCCGTGTATTCTCACATTGTATGGTTTGAAACCCTACCCCTACCCATCCTCCCCCTCTCTTGGAATCCATTTTTTTTTTGTTTTCTTAAGGAAGTAGATAACTTTTTAACTGCAGGGCAACGCAGTTTTACTCAACCAACTTTGAAACTTTCAACTCGGCTCTAATATTGAAGCAATAGTATTTGTTTTTAATTGTTAGAGCGCATATCCGTTCTCATTGTCGGCCGCCCGCCCTTTTTCTTTGCTACCGTGGCAAGAATGAGCCCTCTTCCTGATTGTTGAAGCTTCGCTTGTTTAATCATGATCCCTCACCGCTCATGGGCCATAGGGCTCCGTCGGGCAGATGACCGGTGCGGTTAACGCTCGCTAAAACCCTTTGACCCTTTGACCCTCACCGCTCAGCGACACAGCGTTTCGTTAAGGCTCGAGGGGTCTTTCTTGTTCCCAGCACCTTGTGCTCGTTGCTTGCGGTGCGGTGATTGGACAATGGTCAATAGGGTAGTTGGGCACTTGTTCTGGTACTGGTCCTGGTACTTGTTCACGATGTATAGTAGTTAGATATAAGTAGAGTGGTTTGAGTACATGGTGTAACAGGCCAGTAAGCTCTTATAAATATCATTATCAATATTTCACCGCTCATTAGCGAAATATATATATAGATTTCCAACAAGAGGTCGCAGTGAAGTGTGGTCGCACTTTAATAGGAGGCGTGAAGTGCGGTCGCACGTTCACCTCGTCTCTCAGAACATCGTTGTTGTTGAGAGATACAGAGATTTGGCAGCATGGATTGGCTTGGAGTTTGGAACTTTAACTGTCCAGGATCGTTCGAAGCGGGTAACACTGTGAATTTTTTGTGCTAATCGTGGAGATTCCAGAGGTGATCTGGGCTGAGCGAGGACCGTGGGGTACGGCCGCCATTTTTTTGTAGGGGGAAGTTCGCAAGGGACGAAAGCAGTGGCCGTGTGTATGTGTGTGTGTGTGTGAGTCACTTCAAGTGAATGTAGGCGAAGATGTCGCAATGCTCTTCCTGTAAAAACAAGCTTGGCTCGACGGGGCATGCAGTTTGTGGAAACACGGATTGTAATGCGAAGATTCATTTCGATTGCGCTGAAATAAGCTCATCGTCGTGGAGAAAAATGGGGTCAACGAAACAAGCTGGCTGGAATTGTGCGAAATGTCGCAGAAAATCCAAGGAAAAGAGGAATTGTATACCGGGATGCAATGAAGAAGGAGAAGAAAAAATGAAAAGAAAGCAAACAGTGAGAGAGAAGAGATTAAAAATATGTTACCACTGGTAGAAAACGAAGCAATCAAATTGCTACTCGAGAAAATTCTTACGAAGTTAATGGAAGATCATGATGACATTAAAAATGAAATGAAATCAATGACAGCAGCAATGAACTTAATGAAGTGACTGAAGTAAGAAAAGAAAATGAAAAACTACGAAGAAACATAAGTGAACTTGAAGAGAAGTTTGAAGACAAAGAAAGTGTTGCCGTAAAATGTGAACAACTGGAAAAAAAAATTGAAGAACTAAATACGAGTCAGCATGAAAAGGAACAATACGATCGAATCTTTTGGCATTAACGAATTCCGCAAAGAGGACATTGACAAAGTGCACAGAATCCCCAACAGGAACAAAGATAAACCTAACCCAATAATTGCGCAGTTCAAACATAGAGACTTAAGAGACAGATGGCTTAACGAGAAAAAAAAGGTTGTAACAAATGATGATGTTTTGCAAAATGCGAATGGGAGGCGATTATACATTAATGAAAATATGTCACCATATTACAGGCAACTCTCTTGGAAATCAAAAGATTATGCCAAGACGCACAATTTTAAGTTTGTATGGTTCTCAAATGGTAAAATTCTAATGAGACGAAATGAAAATGAAAGAAAAATCATTATTGTGAAAACAGACAACGATTTAAATTAATCCACTAAAATTCATTAAAGGTAATTACGTTAATGGAATTTTAAGTGAAGGCCATAATTTCGGAAATAATGATTATGGTTTTTTATCAGAAAATCTTAAAATCATACATGTTAATATCAGAAGTCTTAGAAAATATTGGAACGAGTTTTTGATGACATTAGAAGATGCTAAAATAAAATGGGACGTAATTATACTGACAGAAATCAATATTAAAACATATGAAGAAAGATTATACCAATTAGATAATTATGATAGCTACTTTGTTACTAGAGAATCCACTAAGAGGGGAGGTGGACTTGCAATCTTCGTTAAAAGTGACATCGATGCTGACTTCAAGAAAATAAATTGCGACAGTAATGATGGTATTTGGGCTAGTATTAAAATTGATGAAGAGGCTTTCCACATTTTGGCTTTGTACAGGCAACCAAGCAGCAATAAAAACGAATTTATTAAAGGACTAAAAAATATTATCAATACTGATGGAAAGCCTGATGACAACATTATCATTGTGGGTGATATTAATATTGACTTACTCAAAAAAAAAGGCAATAAAGATAAAAAGATTACTGAGAAATACGAGAATTTAATGGCGGCTAATGGTTTTGAAATGTTAATAAACTCGCCTACTAGACAGGAAATGCTGAACGGAAACTTAACTATCTCTGCTATTGACCACATTTTTGCAAGAACTGGTGACTGTCCTGCTAAGGGATATACATGGGAAAAAAATTTGCTGACCATTTTTTTACCTTGATGACCATTCAGCTGAAAAAAACAGAAAAGTTTTTTGAAAATATTGAACCAAAAATCAGGATGAACGACGATAAAATATGTAAAAACTTACAAATGGTGGATTGGAGATTTATTGATGACGCACAGGATATAAATACCGCTTATAACGGAATTCATGAGGTTATTCAAGAAATTTATGAAAAACACAGCTACAAACAAAATGTAGATGCTAAAAAACCTTCATTTAAAAAACCGTGGATGAATGATTATATAAGTGAAAAAATTAACTTAAAAACTAAATTATGGGCCCAGTTTATTAAAACAAAGAATAAAAATAAACTCCAAGATTATAAAACAAAGAGAAACGAAGTTACAGCACTTATTAAAAGGGCAAAGCAGTCATACTTTCAAAAGAAATTTAATAACTGTCAAAATGATGCAAGAAAAATTTGGAAAAACATTAATCAGATTATTGGCAAAAAAGATAAAACAGGCATTGATCAGAGCTATAAAAAAATTTTTCAGGGTGAAAGGCTAAAAGATCTGTGTAACAAATTTAACAAAAATTTTGCAGAAACTGTACCAAAGATTAAAAACAATAATAGGAATATAAATAAAAATTGGAAAAAAGAAAAACTAAGACATAAAGGTAAAAACTGTATTAAATCTATGGGAGTTAGAAGCCCAACAATTGGGGAGATCTGTATCATTATTGAAGAGATGAAACTTACTTATGCTACAGGATGGGATGGTATTTATCTAAAACATTTAAAAAATTCAAAATTTAATACAGCAATTAAGATTACTAAATTGATTAATAAAATCATCGAGTTTGAGGAGTGGCCAGACAATTTAAAAATACAAATACTGAGACCCATTTTCAAAAAAGGTAAAACAGGTGAGTTAAATAATTATAGACCAATATCTCTACTTCCGTTGATTGACAAAATAATTGAGAAATTTATTGCGAATCAGATTACAAATTTCTTAAATACAAATAATTTATTAAACAAAAATCAGTTTGGGTTTAAGAAATCATTCGGAACAAGTGCAGCTCTTAAAAGCATTAATGACGAAATTGCAAAAGCACTGAATGAGGGTAAATGTGTTGGAGCTATTCTTATTGACCTCCAGAAAGCGTTTGATACCATTAATCATACCATATTATTGGAAAAATGTCATAAGATGGGGTTACGTGGAAAAATTTACAATATTGTAAAAAGCTATATGAGTGAAAGAAAGGCAGCAACAAAAGTTAAAAATACAATTAGCGATTTTGAAAATGTAGCGTACGGTATTCTTCAAGGCTCAGTTATGGGTCCACTTTTATTCCTCATTTACGTTAACGATATCGAAACCGAACATGTAAACACTAAAATTTATCTGTTCGCAGATGATATCATTGTTATCTCACTTGAAAATGAGTACACAAACATGATGAACTATCTCCAAAATGAGTTCGATAATATTGGAAAATGGTGTTTTGAAAATGAGGTCTTTATCAATACCAGTAAAACACAATTTATGTGTGTACATTCACCTTACAAAAAAGTTAACCAAAACAAAAATATTTATATTCATAAAAATCAGTGTAACTCTTATAATTGCATGTTAGAATGTGATAAAATTGAGGTAGTTGAAGAGGCTAGATACTTGGGAATAATTATTGACGAAAAATGGAGTTATAAAAACCAGATTAACAGTATTATAATGAAATTACGTAAAATGATGCCAAGTCTTTACAAGATAAAAAATATCCTAGATAATAAAACTAAACGAAATTTATATTACGCATGGATTGAGAGTATATTGAGGTATGGTATTGAAGTGTATGGCCACGCAAAAGAAACTCAACTTAAACTTCAAAAAGTCCAAAACAAAATTGTAAAAATATTATTTAAAAATAACACAAACTATAATACAGAAAATATTTTTAATAAACAAAAAATACTACAAATTAACCAACTTAGAGACTTTGTAACCATTTATGAAAATTACTTTAAAACTGATTTTAAGAAGGTGACAGATAGTAAAGCAGAAATTTTACGTAAATCCACTTACAGATTTAATGTCCCTCGGGTAATGAACGATTACGGGAAAGAGTGCAGGTCATATGCAATCCCAACTCTATTTAATAAGTTACCCATTGACCTGCTAAAACTTGGTAGTAAGAATAAAATTAGAAAAGACATAAAAAGATATTTTTTAAACAATTAAATGTATGTGAAATTAAGGGTGGCAATTGGGTAAATGATTGTTACATTATTTTGCTTTATATTCAAGCTGTGTGCTAGTTTAATTATTCTTATTAGTATTCTTAGTTCTTTTTTAATGTTTTGCAGTTACCATATTTTTTATATATACCAGTGTGGTTTCTGTTTTGTTTTTGAAGCGATTTTTAATTTTTTTATTTTTTATTTTTATATTGACTTTTAACATAGATGCAATAAGGTATTTGTTTTTTTGTTTTTTGTGTGTACATTGTAATTGATATTTTATGGATAGTAATTGTAAATTTGGTATGTATCGGCTCTTCACAAGTTTCTGAGTGAACTTAAAGCCGTTATTTGGTAATAAACTATTATAACTATTATTATAACTATTATTACATTCGTTCCGGCGATACCACAGATTAGTATATCGCATGGCGGTCATTTTTATGACACTATAACATGTTTTTTTCTATAAATTAAACAAAAACTAATATATACAAGGCAAAATTGCTCCGGCATTTCTTTTAACCAATTTAATTATCTTTCCAACGATAGGTTACACCATAAGATTGATCTATTAGTTCCAGAGATACACGAGATTTAGTATATCGCATGGTGGCCATGATTTTGAGGGCGTCATAATGTTTTCCTTCAAATTACGCAGAAACTAATAGATTTACGGCATACATTGTTCAGGTATTTCTTTCAACAAATTAAATTACCTTTCCAACGATAGTTTGCACGAAAAGATTGAGCGATTAGTTCTGCAGATAATTGAGAATTAACATATCACACAGCAGTCATTTTGTGTGTTCTTCAGATTAAACCAAAACTAACAAATTTATGGCATATATTGTTTAGGCATTTCTTTTAGCAAATTAAATTATCTTTCCAACAATAGGTCGCATATTAGGATGGCTCGATTAGTTCCGGAGATAATAGACATTTAGTATGTCGCACGGTGGCCATTTTGAAGACGTCATCACGGCTTACGTCGTCACTTCCGGGAGTGTCTCCCGGTGGATTTGGAAACTACAATGTGTGTACAGCATCCATGTGCAATATGCAGATTGTTGCTGGAACTGAAATGTTTTGGCATTTTTTGTCGCTAACAGCACGTACTACTAAGATTACATTGGAGTGAGCGAAGCTTCCCTCAGTCAGCCTTCGGCCACGCTTCGCTACAATTATAGTTACTACACAGCTTCTATACATATTTACTATTATACTTCTTATCAAAATAATTGCTATTTATATTATTTGGTGTATGATTTAGCTGCATGGTTTAGTTCTGACTTCCGTGTCTATTTACAACGATTCATGTTTATCAGTAGTCCTGTGAGGTGATAGTACTTGAGCACAGCACAAGGCCGATTAAAAGAAAACATAGTGTAGACCACATCAAAGATATTAGTATCAATCGTCTCTGACGGCAAGTAAAAGTATTTTGCATCCTGTTATGTACCAGGTATGAGAGCGATGCACTGGTACTATTTTTTATACCACGTCTGTGACGTCACTAACTCAACACCATACTATTTTTCAATAGGTTAAATCCTGTTAACCGTGACCGGAAGTGTGCGTCATCGCAAGAAGTATAAGTTATCAAGTTTCCCCACACTTTTGCCGATAAACCACACTTTTACTGATTACCCACACGTTTGACACTTTCGGATCACGTGACCGGGAATGCACAAACCAACAACCAAATGCAGCGTGCAAAAACGTAACGCAATAAAAACGTACAAAAGGAATTACTCAACTTGCCGGAATGTCCCGAATGATATCCTATCCCTGCTAACTCTCACATGTCTGTCCCATACCTAAGTTTATTCCGTCCGTCTAACTCCCTCCCCCACTACAAACTGAAATGAAATGGCCTTCATTCATACCAATGCGCGATACACCTCTATTACCGTATGTTTTGAAATAGTTCTCAAACTACAAACGCACAAAAGAATTACTTACCTTGCTAGAATGTCCCGGCTAAAGTCTAGAATACACCAATACCCGATATCCACCTGAAATTGATTCCAAATGGCTTGAACACCTCCCAACATTCTCCTTCGGAAACTCGAACTTCCATTCAAACGACGCGTCTGTCTAACTCCCACCCATACCAACCTTCCTTCACAAACTTGAACTGCCAAAGGACTCGTCCGTCTAACACCACCTCCCCCTCCACAAACAAAAATAGAATGACCTTCATTCATATTGACATACGGATTACTGTATGTCTTAAAGCAATTTTCGCAAACACAAACACGTTTTAATTAACTACGAGTTAGCTAGACGTCCCAACCGTGGTATAAATGAGTCATTGGTGAGCAAACTCCCGGTTATCGAATTTCATACCACGGGTGCGATGATTTACCCGCGTTCAGGTGGTCCAATCATCGCAGCCTTTGTATAAAAATCGATAACCGCTCGTTTCTCACCAATAACTATCATTAAATGTCTCGTACAAATCCAATCGATACTCGTTTAGGGATGGGTCATCATTTATCATTTGGTGTGTGTGTGTGGTAGGGGGGGCACGGATTTTTTTTATCTATCGATGAGGAGGGGCATGATTTTTTTAGGTCATTCCTAGAGGAGGGTCACTAAAACTCACTGACCAAACTAGAGAAAAAAGAACATTTTTAGACGTCAAAAATAACACTTTCAGCACTCAAACTTCCTTAAAAAAACGCCTCAGCTTTTGAAAGTGTGGGTGGGGGGATGACAAGCCCCCAGATGCCCCATGACGTGAGTGTTTACAAGATTTTAAAGCTGTTAGGATCAGTACCACCTAGAGAAGTTTTTCAATAAACTTTCTAGAGGTGTCTTGCCCCTTGGATTCTTCCGTCTTTCAGGTGAGGACTTTGAGGGGTGTGCGCAATGCAAACAAGCAAACAAGCAAACAGTGCGTTCATCATACTTATTGGATGAACTCGACACAAAGTGGCTGGAAGGAACATCGGTGTTTTATAAAAGATTTTTAACTCAACCTTGTCCTTTCGTCAAAAATGCGGCATGTTTTCCTACAACTGGTGGTAACTTGTTGGCACGGACAGGTACTTACTTAATTTGGCTACAGGAAATGATCTGCAGACAGTCTCAGTAGGCATTCAAAAAGCGCATTTTTTGTTGGGGGGGGGGGGAGGGGGCGGGCTCACATTATTTTTTAGCCTTGTGTGGGGAGTGCCAGTAGGGTAAAATGCGATATTAAGTTAGCTACATACATACTTTTGCTACCTT
>JAHWFP010020721.1:0-74523 GCA_023313725.1 Lithobius niger | reverse complement strand
ACTACTTTCATTACCAGGACTAGGACAATCCTTGATAGCCACTAAAGTATCGAGAAGGTTCATGAGCCCACTACTAGTGATTTTAAATCCTAAATAGTTCACTTCATCACAACCATATTACGGTTTGTGTGTCTCAGTCTGAGATCACTAGTTTACAATTTATCAAGAACAATATTTAAACTGTCATCATGTTCACATCCCTACCAGCAACCGACCCATCATCAACAAAAAGTGTAGTTTTATGACAACCTCTTAAAATCACTTCTATTCTTTTCTGGAAAATTCCAAGGCTGCCTGCAAATCCCAGCGGCAAGCGATTCCAAACATTCATCCCTTTAATTGTTGAAATTGCTAATATAGGCTTTGAACATGCAGTTCAATTTGTAAGAAAGCATCTGTCAAATCCAATTTTGAAAACTTGTTACAGAATGCTAAGTTTGAAAAAACTTCCACCCCCTAAGGACAGGATACAATCCAGTTACTACTTCCGGATTTACAGTTCCAGAATAATCCTCTATATCATTATGAGATCCCCATTTGGTCTAAAGACCAGAACTGCAGGAGAAGCCTTGATATCAAGGTGAAGACTAGCCTCAAATGGTGAAATAATGCCAGCAGCCTCTAGCTTTCCAACTCTTTTTACACTTTTGCACTTAGAGCTAGTGGAATAGGCTTTGGTTTACAATCAGGTTTTAAGATTGTCTCAATCCATGTTAAATGATTCAATCCAGTCCTGGCCAAGTAAAGCTGCATTATTTATAGGACTGGCCACATAATATTTGTCTTTCTTAAAGGCACATTCTGGCTGCCTTCTAACAGCCACGCACAGATCGCCTACGCGCATGTTAGCATCACCAAGGTCAACTGAAGTAGCAGCTGCGTTTCTCGCAGCGAGGAACGCAGCTACTATCTCAGTTGGCTTTGGGAATAGTATACGAAACAGGATCAAGTTAAAGAATGTGTCGTCACAAACCGGAATGATTTTCGTATTTTAACATCACAGTTTATAATTTTTTTAGGCTAGTGTATTATAATTTTTCTTCGGCGATTTATCGGCATAATTAATTTTAATTTTTACCGCATTAGTCTTTTAGAGTTTTGATCTCGTAGTAATCATTAGCAAACGATTAAAATTAGTACATGCCCACACACAGAAGAAACTTAAGGGTTATTGTAGGCGCGCAAAGGATCACATACGTGCAGGATACAGTAAATATAGTTCCCCAATATTCAACAGAAAATCTCGTAGACGCTACATTTTAAAACGGATTTTTAGCAAGGGATTGACTAACGGTAAGTAAATAGAACTTTGAGGCCGTACTTGATGTGGAGGATCGAGAAAAATGGCGCTGGGAGGAATCCATTAATTAAATTTAATTACTTTAATTAGAATCCATTTAAATGCTTGTTATACCAAATTTAGGGTATGATCGTTTTTTCAGTTTCGAACCTACACAAAACTGTAAATTTATATTATTTACGTTTACAGATGGTATTTAATGATACAACCTTATACACAAATTAGTAACTCTCTAATCCCGTATCAGATTCCGAGTTGCTAGTGATTAGCTTATCTTCTTCAAAATTTGTCTTGCTAGGAGTTTTCAGGCTGCTTCCCCCCCCCCCCCCCTACATACGGAGCTGAGGTGCTCCTTTTTCCAAGAAGAAAAACAGGATTTATCATTGAAATGGCACTGACTTTTTTCATGCTTAGCCGTACCACTGTGCATTTTACCCAATTCGTGCCTGGCTTTTGAACAGTTTTACTTTTTTGGTCAGACTTAAACTTTTCTTTAAATTTCATTTATATTAATAATAAATTTATTGCTAATGCAATAGGCAAAGGAAGGAACAGGGTTGATTTGATTGCTAACACCTTGCGTGTGTTGAAAAACAATAAATGAATAAACAAATAAATAAATAAAATAAAAAATTGTGAATGGTTGTAAACAGTTGGATATTCGCACTTAAGACATGGACTTATTGGTTTAATAATCTTTTTAAAACGTTTACGGAATATGCCAAAAAGACAGAGGAAGGCAAATGGTTCCACACATTGACAACTCTGTTGTAAAAAATATTTGCAGCAAACAGTTTTAATTAAGTTAACTGCAAGCTTGAGTGGATGACCTCTGGTTCTTTCACAACCTCGAATGCAAAAACCATCAAAAAATACGGTACGTAAGGACCAAGTCATTTACTAGGCGACACATTTTGAGTGTATGTGGAATTAGATCTTTTAAGCATTCCTGGTAATTAACACTGGCGATAGCCAGTGTTAGTAAGGGTCGACCTAGGATCTCTGTGTTAAACTTTCAACTTTGAGAGCTTATAGGCTAACTCCGTCAAAAGTACACATCCAAACCAAACCAAATTTGGAATCCAGCCTTGACTAGTCAAGGTCTGTCTGCAGTCCAAAAATTGTGAAATTCGAGCAAGCCAAACCCGAAATACAGAGAGGGGCCAAATAGACAACTTCTTGTTATTGTTCTTGGTCTTGGTCTTGGTCTTGTTCTGGGGATGTACCTTTCGTCTGTCCTCTCTACAGGTCAAACCATTTGTCGTATGAAGCTGGTTCTTAGCTCATTTTACAGGTATTGCTCTGTAGATGTGCCCTTTTCATAAGGCATTTTCTAATTGGTCAAGTGGTTCAGGGGTTATGGAGCTCTAAACGACCAGATTGATTGTTTTACATGGTTTTAAACATTGTTATTATGCAACAATGCCAATTAGCAAACGCCAGCTGCCATACTAAAGATTAAAGGATTTGTTTCTATTTAGCCAGTGTTAGTAAGAGTCAGCCTTGGGTCTCTGTGTTAAAATCTCAATTTTGACCGTCAACTGCACTGTTTTACAGTTTAGCTGCAATTCTAAAAGTAACACGAAAATTAATAAACAAAAACGAAATGTTAAATGTTTAGAGTAAGGGTCTAAAAGTCAAAACCTAGAAGGAACACGGACAAGGTTTGACAGTAAGGGTCTAGGTATAAAATTGTGTAAGGGGCTGGTAAGCATTAGACCCTTACTACCCGGTGGTCAGAAATAAATACATTTTTACGAAAAACTGGAAGTCCTCCTACAATGACCCATGTGATGATCCAGTGGTAGTATTGTATACGTTTGCTGCTTTGCTTTATGTTGAAATTATTTTTCGATTTAGTAACATGGCAAGGTATTCGCAGCCGAGAGCATTACTGGTTATCCTCTATCGTAAATCTACGAAATATTATAAAAAACTCCAAAGCATCAAAAGACACAAAATGCCAAACTTCACAAGAAAATTATGTTCTTAAAGTTCCATAACAATATTCTAAGAACAAAGAAAACCTGCTACAACCGTTCATACACACGTTCTGTCCGAATAGAGTAGAACTAAGCTAACCACTGGGTAGTAAGGGTCTAATGCATCTTACAAAATTTTACACCTAGACCCTTACTGTCAAACCTTGTACGTGTTCCTTCTAGATTTTGACTTTTAGACCCTTACTCTAAACATTTAACGTTCCGTTTTTGTTTATTAATATTTATTATACTGGCCGGGATGCAGCATTGTAAAGCGTTGCTGCACAGACTCTATTAGCTTAATGTCATGTAGTAAGTAAGGTGACCAGACTGGTGAGTTGTATTCCAAAATGGGTCTTATGTAGACCTTAAAGGCTCTAATAAGTATAATACTTCTGTGACACCGTCTGACCATTACAGCTCGGTGCGAGCTACCTTCATAATAGCGTTAATGTGCCTAAATGACAAAAAAAAACTCCTAAATCTTTTATCCGACTTTCACTATCCAGTACGTTGTTATTAACGTAGTAACTTAAATTTTTATTTTTGCTCCCGATTTGCAAAGTATTCGGGAACATAATACCAAGAATGCTACAATTTGATCGTTAATATAGGTTAAAAACAACCTCGGTCCCAGTACAAAGCCCTGTGGCACTCCACTAGTAACCGATTTAACATCTGAAGTGGAAGAACCAATGCAAACTGTCTGACTACGAGATGAAAGGAACGCCTTCAACCACTCAAGCGTTTTGCTACTAAAACCATAATAGTTCAGTTGCAGGTGCGTTTTACACCACCGTCCCGGAGGAGGGCTGACGGAAATTGCCAAAGACATGTAACCCATAGGGACTCGTCGTCTCGTTGCTTGTGTGCCGCATGTATACAGAGTGAAAGGGGTGAAGCCAGCCAGAAGTCATCTCGTCGAACAAACAGCTTTTGTTTTTTTGTAATCACTGTGCATCATTGGAACTCAAACTAAACGTCATTATTGTTAACTTGTATCACGTTCTAAGTCATTGTTTGTACCACTCCATTGTCTAGAGCGATCTAAGAATCTTTTCAGTTTTTGCTATCCCAGTCAACTTCAGATAATGGCATGGTCTTTACGTCGATGATAAAATGCTTCTCAGATCGCTCTGGACAATGTTGTGGTAAAATAATGACTTGGAACGTGAGACAAGTTGTCAATAAAGACGTTATGCGTGAGTTCCAATGGCGATAATAGCGCGCAAGCGTAACATTTAATAACGCTCACTACAGGTCTGGATTGTTCTACGATTTGACTTCTAGCTAGTTTCACCCCTTTCATTGTACGTATCCACGCAGCGCGTAAGCGGCGAAACGACTTCTTCCTGTGTGACCAACCGTAAAACGCGTAGCCAAATACAAATGTGCCTTGTGCTACGGGTGGTATGGCCGACCGTATCGTAAATGTCACCTAATTCTGTTAAACCAGATTGTGCGGTAAGAACGCAGTGCATCGGATTTTGTTGTTGATCTCGTGGCTTCGCTACTCGATCGACTGGTATACCACATTGTTACTGAACGCCATGGTTTAACTAAAACTTAATTGACCCAGTGGCGTAAAGTACAGGTATGCAGTGTATACGGGCCCAAATCAGGTCTGCGAGCAGCCATAACAAATATGCATATAAAAAATTTACAGCTTCATGACGAGTAACTGTGCGATGTAATGAGTAAATAAATAAAAAATCAAATATTAAGAGAATGGAAAAGTGTTTAACCACATTAGTAAAGCCATTTTTTTCAAGATACTTTATCATCCATTCACCGCCTACAGTGTCACATGTATAATGGACAGTGTTAAACGAACAACTGATTTGATGATACGAGAGTTATAAAAAAAATTCTAAAGAAAGCTGGGAACTTGAACAAAAATTGGCGAAATAAAAAGAAAACTGAAAGCATAGCAGTTGTCATGTGTCGTTCCCCAGTAAATGTGCACTATTTAATTTTTTTTTTGAAAATTGCATTATTATGTACCGTTTTATTGTTTCCCGTTTTTGAAAAGTGTAACGTAAGGCCACCATCAGAACATGGTGTCCATGCCAGTATGGCTGAGTGGTAGGACTCCGGTCTTTGGTTTCTAAGGTCGTGGGTTCAATTCCCCACTCAGGCAGTCTGACATTTAAGTCCAAAAGGCAATGTAAATAGGTTTGCATCCGTATTTATTTAAGGAAGCAACTGCTACATACAAGCATTTACGTCGTCACGAATTTTGTAAACCCGTAACTGAAATTAGAAGGAAAAAAATCTGTAGTTTGTTGAAAATATTTTGCTATAATTCCATGCACCAGATTTCCTGAAAATAGTTTTAGTCTTTTTCAAGCACTCCAAGTGTTTGTACGTGTTGTGTCTGATAAAAAATTTGGCCCATACCAAATTCGTCAGATTGTAACGAAATTGTTTTTTTTTTCTATTTGATGGTTACCCAAATTTGATCACGTTTATCTACATCGTAAATCGGTTTATTATTTTGAACTATTCTCTACAAACTATTTGCAAAGTTTCATTCTCTCCTGGCAAAACTAAGAACCCTTTATTAAGAAAACAAACGAAACGTCACTGAATTTTGCATTTTGTTGTAATAACACGTAGTTTAATATTAAAGCGAAGGTAGACATAACGAATGCCGATGCAATAGACTTAATCTCAGTTTCATGTAACCCGATACTTTGCTCTCTGATTGTGTTCGTTTTGTTTGAGAGCAACGCTAACATATCCTGTTAAGGTCGTAACTGCATCGTTCATTAGAATGGGCCAACTACTAGAATGGATCTTGAAACTTTGCATAAGGTTTGGAGTGTATCTTTTCACCATTCTAAAATGAGCAGTTATGCCTCCAATCCTGAATTCAAAAATCTGTGTATTTAATGGGTTAAGTTATTCTGATGGTGGCCTTTAGTTGGATCTGCTGTGGCTTGATCTTTCTGTTGGTGTGTGTGGTTCAGTTGAAAACTGAAGAATTCGATGCAGATTTTCCAAAAAAGCCTAAAGCGCCAGGGCACATGACTACAGAAGATGGGGTAGTTCCAGATGGCATTGTCAATTTCACTTTGTGTTTCTGGATCAAACCGTATGTATTGGACAAAAACATGTGCATATTTTCTTATTGCGGAGAAAATCAAGAAACAGAAGATTGTAATGAACTAACCTTCTTCTTCCAGCCATACCAAGAATCGAGTCAGTTGTACGTAGGTGATAAATATTGTCGCGTAAAAAATCCAGTTTACAGAAAAAATGTGTGGCAACATATCTGCGTCTTGTACGATGGTAATAGACAGGAAGTAAGCCTGGTCCTCAACGGTTATGAAAAGTACGAAATGTTCAGTAAAAATAGTATCATCAAACTGAAGAAGGGTTACGAGTTGACCGGCAGAGGCAAAATTGTCATCGGGCAAGATCAAGACACATACGGCGGTGGTTTCGAAAAGGCGCAGGGTGTACGAGGAAAACTTAGTCGAACACAGTGGTGGGATCGGATCCTGAATGTCAATGAAAGTAAGTGAAAATTAGTTTTTTATTTGTCTAACAAAGTAATTAGTAAGGTAGCACCTACTGTAAGTTTTGACTTCAGCATCCCAAGTTAAAGTCAAAATTTTAATGCTTAACTAGAGGAAGCCCATGCTACCCACGGGGCCGGTCATGAATTAAGTTTACAGACCCACTCCCCCCCCCCTCCCGGCGCCACTCCCACTCCCCACTCCCACTCCCAACTTTCCCACTCCCACTCCCATTTTCACGCACACTGACTAAGAAACGCTTTCACGGAATTAAATTTTGTTCAGTACAATTTTTGCGCACACTGGCTGACAAACGCTGATTTTCGTTCGCTTGGCTCACTCAATCAGCGCATCCCATGGCTCATATCACTGGATGCACCGTTTTAAAAATTGGCATGCTCAAGCATCGTTCCCGGGCACAATGCAGCCGGGAGCCGTTTTCCTGTTTTCCCGTTTGCCCGGAGCTCAGCTCTGAAAGCCTTCATCTGCGAATTAAATAAGCCATAGCATCGTTTCCAGCTGCCAATTTCATTTTACCCATCAACAATCAACGGTTTGCTATGCACGGGGCCGGTCATGAATTAGGTTTATAGACCCACTTTTCCTGGCACACTTAAGCAAGGAGTTGTGTTTTTGTATCCTACTCAGCGTACTGAAAAGGGTGTAATTTTAAACATTTACGAACCTTTTCCTCCCCCCCCCCCATCCTGGCAACCTTGGACACTGGCTTACAAACGGTGATTTTTGTTGGCCTCAGTCGCTGAATCTGCGCATCCAGGGGCTGAAATCATAGGATGCACCGTTTAAAGAATGTGCGCGCTGAACCATCTTTGCATGAAACAATTTTGCTGTGGGAACTAAATAAATAAGCTTTCGTAGAACAAAAGTTGAAACCTTTGGTTGCTTTGACATTTTCCTTTTGTGGGAGAGGAAAGAAGTAAATCGGCGGCCTATGACAGCCTAACAATGGCTCATTATTGTTTTGTTTTCACTCACAGTTTTGATTGTAGACGACTACTTTGCAAGAAAGCAATGATCCGCCTCGTGCTCAGCAGTGATTGTTTTTGTCCACTTTGAAACAATTCAGCTCAGCTCTGAAAGCCTTCATCTGCGAATTAAATAAGCCATTGCATCGTTTCCAGCTGCCAATTTCGAGGCTTGAAATTAACAAGGTAGCTTAGTTTGATTTAAAATTATAAACATTTGGCTGAAACATGGATTCTTTCAAAAGGGTTTTAGCAAGCGTTAACCGCACCCGGTCATCTGCCCATCAACAATCAACGGCTTGGACGATAGTTTTCAATTCTTAGCACGTGCACCAAGAATTGTTAGGCACCGTGCTACGCACGGGGCCGGTCATGAATGAAATTTACAGACCCTGTTCCCGCCCCTCCCTCCCCTCCTCCCCCGTCCTGCCAACCTTGGGCACTGGCTTAGAAACGCAACATTCAAAATGGCGCGGGAGGTAAAGAAATTGTTGCTTGAGCTGAAACGCCAAGGTGAGTTGTGGCAGAGGGACATTGATGCGGGAATCACTACTGGTCAAGTATACAATGACCTATTGGTGCTAGCAGAGAAGAAAGGTATTTCCAAGTTAGATTTTGATTTGTACGTTATTGTTGGAGGAAGATTGCTGGAGGACACTGCTGAGGAAGCGGAAAATGGCGTGAAAGAAACGAGAGGTAACAATGCGGCTGATCAATTGGACGAAGAAAACAATAGCCAAGACGCCAGGAATGGTCTGAATGGGATTGTTGATGCCGGACTATACAAACGCGCCGACCCCGTAAGGTGAGCCATCACAAACGAGTTTGAGCTTTAATTTCAGATCGTAATGAACCAGAACCTTGGATTTAAGAAATAATTCTTTAACTTTACTCACGGCTCGGTCACATTCTGCCCCCCAAACCCACTTCACACTTGGACTTAATAACATGTTACGGGTGACAGAATATGAGCGAGATTTGGTAGATATTTTGAGTAATGGTTTACAAAACCCAAAAAGCTCTGCATCTCTTGAATACATGTTGGGTTAGGAGCGTTTGTGACTGCTTCAATAACCTCAGGGAGTGTATGCAGGCCTTCTATCATGTGGCCTAAATATTTTAATTCAGGCCGCGACATTTTGTACTTCTCGATCTTAAGCTGGGCTCCTGCATCTTGTAAAGCATTTAACAGCGTGTTTAACGATTCGTCATGTGCAACCCCCTTTCCGCTCACCAGGATGTCATCGTAAAACGGGAGACATTTGGGGATTTTACTGGTGACTTGAGCCATTACCCTCTGGAAAATTCCAGGGCTGGACGCTAGGCCCAGTGGTACGTGAAGCCATCTAAACACACCCAGGGGTTTATTTATTGTTAAAGCTTTTTGCGACTCTTTATCTAGTTCAATTTGCAGAAATGCATCCTTAATATCGATAAGGGAAAAAGTGTCACTGCCTGCTAATTCGCTAAATAATTCTGCGGCCGTGGGAACCGGATAGTGATCGACTTCCAGTTGGGGTGGACGGTGGTCTTATAATCACCTATCACCCGGATTTGGCCATGCGGTTTGTGAACTATGACTATGGGCGTAGACCACTGAGAGGTTTCCACAGGCTCTAGAATTCCAAGGTCAACAAATCTTGGTTAACGTTTTCTTTGAGTGCTAACGGAACTGGTCTAACACGACAGTACACAGGCTTGGCATTAAGTTTTAAATGAATTTTGGCTTTCAAATTCTTAAACTTACCCATGCCTTCAGAAAATGGCTCAGGGAAACCCTTTACTATTTCGGAAGTATCAACTGGTGTAATGCTAGTTTTAATTTTCTTTACACTTTTCTTAGGTTTCACTTTCGTTTGTAGGTCGTAAAATGGATGGAAATTAAATCGAAAAATAGAAAGCCAATCCTTTCCCATTAATGCAGGTTTATATAATTTTGAAACTAAAGCATCCAAATGTTCGATCTGACCTTTGACTTCAACCTTCAGACTTAGTGTTAATCGTGTTCTCAATTCCATCAGTGTATGAGTGTATCGACTATGGACTGAGTTTTAAAGGACAGTCCGCAAAATATTTGTGATGCCACTCAATAGGGATAATGGATGCGTCTGCCCCGGAATCAAGTTCAATTTCTAGCTTGACACCATTCAGACAGACTGACTTTTCCATTTATGGATTTTCATAGAATTAACTACTACTACTATTTTGTTGGTTTGAAGTTGAATTGAAATCTGGTCCGCAGCCTGACTCAGTCCAAGAGTAATATTTTTCAGCTCAAGATAGTCGTTGTCTGAATCGCTATCAGACCCGGAACCAGACTCTGAATTTTCTGCGACAACATCCTGCCCTTCTTCAATATCACTTTCGCTATCGCGTTCAAGTTTGTTATCGCGTTTTTTGTAGCTATACTTTTGTTTAGACTTCGGCCTAGCCTTAAAATTTGTGCTAGAACTTGCTTTAGAGTGGTCGAGTGTTTTTGAAGTTCTATTCGAATGGCTAGCTTTTCTGCACATGGCTTTTATATGGCCGACAGTACGGCATCTGCCACAAGTATATTTGTGATATTTACAATGTGTTTTTACGTGGCCGGATTTGCCGCAGCAATAGCAAATAAAATCCTTAGTGGATTTAAGCCTACTTGTTGGTTTGCTAGATTTTTTAGCTACCCTACATAATTAACAGCTCTAGAATGGCCTCTCGAAACCCTTTGGTCGGTTTCAGCAGATTCTAAGGATAATTCTAAGGATGTTGTAGTCTTTAAATCCAGAGTCTGCTTCAACAACTCGCGATGAATGACTTCACAATGGATCCCCCCAATTAGGCGATCCCTAATCATTTCGCTGTTAATATCTTTAATTTTAGTGAATTCACAATACTTCGTCATTAGCTTTAGTGCAGCTAAATATTCCCCGATACTCTCATCTGATTTTTGCGACCTTCTAAAGAATTTAACGCACTCAGACACCACGGAGGACACTGGCTCCATGTCGTCTAATACTTTTTTAACAAGTTCGTCAAAAGTTAAAGAGTCGGGCAAATCAGGTGAAATTATATTCAATATCCTGTCAAACATTTTCTGGCCTACAGATGCCATTAGAAAATTTACTTGCTTGGTTGCTGGTATTTCTTTAGCTTTAAAATAGTAACTAATTCGGTTGGAGTATTTCTCCCATGTAGCGGACTCGCAATCGAATTCCACGATCACTAGATTCAAAATTTAAAGTTAAATTAGAACTAGTTTCATTAATGCTTGTTCACTACTGAATTATTTTCAGCTTCACTTTCACTGCTACTTTTAGCAGTTTCAGGTGATTTGCTACCGACACCTGTCTTTGGCATAAGCCTTACAAAATTTAATTTAATTAAATTTAATTACAATCCTGTTTAACTTGTAGGGTTTACACTGGAGCATTCAAGACTACCGGTCACTTATTTAAACACAGGAATAAATCAAGCTTGACTGAAGCCTACCTAGTTGTGTAAATTAACTGCCAACAAGTTAAATTTAAAGGGACAAGGCTTTGAAAAAAATATTCCTACGTTCACCATAATTGCAACGTTTTTATGAAAACAACACTTCTGGCCTAAGCTTCAGCACAGACCAGATTTCACTAAGTTTAAGCATAAACATACAGTGTTAAATTTTACACCGGCACACACCAGCCCGAATATGGGCTATGACACAATCGAATTTAGTAGGGTTAATTTAGCAGTGCATTTTTCGGGCCTTCAGGTTTATAGTACTGCCTGTGCGGACACGCCAGTGCGTCACTCAAGAACACTGCCAAGGTAAAATTTACCATAATAAATCCAATTGCCCACTTCAGTTCTAGTTGTTAAGGTACTAAATTTAACTACTATCATTTTCGCACCACAATTCACTACCACAGCAAAATAACACTGTTTCAAAAAGTTTAAACTCTGATAGGAATTCAGAGCACTAATTTTCATTGCCAAAATGAAAAAAATTTGCAACTTACCACAAATATGGAGAAAAGATGTGGTTGAAAACTTATCAGTTTAAGCTTAAATTTAAACGATAAGCAATGGTACCAGACTCGTCGCCAACTGTAATGTCCTTGGTTTGGATACACCTAAGCCCAGCGTGGGCACCAATGGTAAAGGAAACACACAGACTACCAGAGTGTAGGCTACAGCTGATAAGACAACTAACTTCCTGTTTACTTCTCTTTAAATACTATTACAACAGGAAGTCATGTGATGTACAAATGCTATATACAAATAATGAGGGGGGCGTTGAGGCTTAATGGCGCGTCGACAGCTTGGTCATTAGCGCCAACCTCAGCCACAGTGCAGTGGTCCGGGTTGCCACTGCACCACACATTACAGAGAACAAATAATGGGATAGCCTATTTAGTAGTTAAAGGGTTATCAAGGTAGGGATATTGACATGAAATTGAAGGCGGCCATTGTGGAGCACACAAGTGATGACGCCACACCTAGATCAGACTTCTCAGATCAAGTTTTTTAAATCTGTCAGTTAGTATGGGTTTGTGTTACGAAAAGCCTTAGTTCAAATTTCTTGTAACGAACTGAAAACGGTTTGAATCTAACACACAATAAATTCTTCAATTTCAAATGGTGTCCACGCACGAGTGTTTCATAAATTTCCGAAGGTATTACCGATATCGCTATCGTTGATTGATGCTATCGATGCCACCATTTTTTTTTTAAATTTCAGGTTACATGGCCGTTCCCACTGGATTGCTTGATGGGCTTAGTTTGACATCTTCTCTGATCCACTGACATATGATGTCTTCTGACGCAGTTGATGGAAGCAAATACTACACCTTACCAACCTACCTCAAGCAACCTTACCTTCCTACTTGTCTACCGTACTCTCTACAAAACCATGCATGTATAACCGGTGTTTGGGAATCAATTTTCAGGACTTTCAAATGGATTAAAATTACAATGATTTCGCTAAAACGTTTTTCAGAATTTAAAGACTTTTCAGTAAAGATGTCACTCAACCCATTTTTAGGCAATAGAATAATTTTTTCGATAACTCCACCCATCAAGTTATTGCTCACATAACAGAGTTAGTGTCAACTTCAGTACACAATCATGCCTGCTATGTAGTTGCTAACGTATTTATGATATTCTGCGTCAGAATAGAAACTATCAAAAGTCGAAAGTATAACAAAAAAAATTGTGTATACTGGTACAAGGTATAATGGTTGAAGGCATGAACCAACCTGCTATTTAAGTAGTTAGTATTTTATTAAATCATTCTGAAACTGAAATGGACGTTGTTTTATTGGAGTACTTTCAAATATGCATTTGCTTGTATCTAGCACATGTTAGTTACTGTATCTTATTACCTAATATAGATAAGTGGGGGAGGGGTTGTTTGTGGCTTTTGCAAGTTGTGGTTTCCTACATAGTCTCCATCCCGATCTTGTCTCGCAAGAAATTTACTAATTGCTAGCATTGATTTTTTCGTCATGATAAAACGTATGAAACACAGCATCAACGAAAAAATTACAGTTTGTCCGATCAGATATTGGATCAGATATTGGATCACGAATTAATTGCAAGTGTTGCCTTCCTGTATTGCTCTCACTATTCGTTTGTGTTAGAAGGGGTCCGCAGGCACCCAGAACACTGTGAGCAAGTGCAGCCCATGGAGAGACTGGTCGTGCAGCAACGAATAAGGAGATAACCATAGAGTTTTGGAATTCCAGCTCAGGTTCCGAGTTGAATACAATTTTATTTGCATGTTTACCAGGCCGTGTAGGGCCTATGTACCAAATTTTGGTTGAAAATATTTTTTTAAATATTTTTTTTAATATTTAATACAAATTATTTTTCTACATAATAATTCTGGATTCCGGCCGAGCTGATTACAAAAGAGTAAGAAAAAATTAAAACCTCCAGACAATCACTTTAATTGCTTTTTATTGTTTTCGTGCACGTGTAATGTCTTATTTTTGTTTATTTCTCTTACTGGAGACTACGAGCCCACACGCTACACTCTCCATTCTAAAACTTAATCTATACTTAACCTATACAAGAAATCCAGAACAACAGAGTACACCCCCTGAACAACGAGCTAGGTCTTGCCAACATCTAACAAAGTTCATACTGCTTACTAATTCTACTGCCACGTACCCCACCTGTCTCACTCTGCAACCCGAACTGAGCCTATCGAAACCTCCCTGTCTCCCTGCAAAATTTCACAACCCGCCGCAAGGTAGTAACTACTCGTGCCTTGTGCGAGGAGGCGCCAAGAATTTTTTTCAGGTCCGCATTCCAGTCCCCCAATACATGGCCCCGGTAGACTGCCCAGAGGTGACATTCCAAGAGAAAATGCACGACGGTCTCAGATTCCGTACCACACCTGCAGATTGGGGTAGGGCCCATACCCAGACGGAACTCATGGGCCCGTAGCAGGACATGCCCCGTCCTGAGCCTAGACAGCAGAGCCGCGTCCCTCCTAGGTTAAACATCTAGGCTGCATGGCCGGGAAATCTCCGGGTGGACATCGTAGAGCACCTGGCCCACCGTACTGCTATCCCACTCACCCTGCCAGTCCCTGGCAGTCGCACACTTTAGGACTGGCTGGAAGTCCTTGGGCGTAACTGGAAATACCGCAGTATTAATCCTGCCTTCAAACCCCTTCCTTGCCAACCCATCCGCTAGCTCATTCCCGTAGCAACCACTGTGTCCCGCCACCCACCTCACCTCTACTCTGATTGCCCGTTGCATGGTGCTCAGAAGCTTCAGGCCAATTTCAACCACAAGTGGTGACAGAATTCATGCCGCCGGAAAGCCGATTGCAGAAAGCGTATGCCAGCCGCAGAGTCCGAGAAGACCCAAAACTGTCGGAGTTGCAGGTCCAACCCGACATCCAGTGCTATTGCCAGAGCCACCAGTTTCCCGACGAAGGCCGAAGGAAGGCACTTGAGGAAGTAGCTGTGTTCTTGACGAAGCTCTGGGATGCAAACACCTATTCCTCCCTCCCAAATCCCGTCGAAAAACAATGTGTCGCAGTACATGTCAACTCAGTCATCACCCATCCCCACGCTCTCAGAACAGGCCAAGAGCGGCAGTACCTCATCACACCAGCACCATGGGTGCCCACCACCCACCAACCTAGGGGCTGGGAAGACACCGAGAACACGCTGCTGCAGTAGAGTGGCACCCATCCCAAGAGCCCCTAGTTCCCTATGGTTCCACGGGCTCAACGAGGTGTAATAAACCAAGCGTCTTGCCACTGGATCTGTGCTGCCCCTGCCAATCGCCCTGAGACACAGGGCTACCAACACCTCTCTGGCCCTGAGTCGAAGCGGTACCTTCCCTGCCTCCATGTGCAGTGCTGGCACCGGCGTCCTGTCAGCCTGTCGCCATCCGGTGTCAGGCAGCCTGTCGCCATCCGGTGTCAGGCAGCCTGTCGCCATCCGTAGGCAGCCCTTAAGGGCCACCTGCACCTTTTGCATGGCCCCTTTCGAGGCCAGCAGAAAGGGTAGGTGGAAATCTGCACAAGACCGGACGTACACCCTGTACACCCTGCAGTCTTTGCTACCAACTTATTAGACGCCAGGGACTTGAGGACCCCATGCCGAGCCACAATTCTCTCCCTTACCCCACCTGCATCCAATAGCCAGGACAGCTGCGGGTCCAATCTATAACCCAGTGGTGGCAGCCCTCACAACCGTACCCCCTACCCTAATAGTGCCATCCAGCCTATGCCCTCGGCAGAAAATCATCAGCTCCGTTTTCGGTGCAGACAGAGGCGACCCACGCTCCGCAAGAAGGGTGACGGCCCTAGCAATAATTCCCTCGAGCGACGCCAGAAGATGGCTCACGTCAGTGCCGACTACCCAAATCGCAACGTCATCCGCATACGCCACGATGCAGCCATAGAGGCTCAGTTCATAGAGGACAGCGTTGATCGCCACCGCAAAGAGAGTTGGGCTCAAACAGCTCCCCTGTGGCAGCCCTCTGCACGTACTCCTGATACCAGACCAGTAGCCTCCCACTCTCGTAGCAAACTTCTGAGCACCCAGAAGCGAGAGAATAGTCTCAGCCAGAGCCTCGCTGACCCTCATTGACTGCGGGGCTGGCTTGACCCAGGCAATGTCAACCAAGTCGTACGCGGCCTTGATATCTAGGAACGCAACAACAGCCAGTTTATGTTCTGCCCACGCTTACTTGTTCCCGGACTCCAAGTAGAACATGGCGTCCTGTGCACCCCTCTGTTTCCGGAAGACGAATTGGGCATGGCATAATTTCCGTGCATCTTCCAGCACACTATTCTGCCTCCCAACCAAGATACGCTCGTAAAGTTTTCTAGCACAGGTGAGCAGGGCGATTGGCCTGTAACTCGTGACCTGCGTTCTTGGCTTACCCCTGCCCAAGACTGGCACAAGGATGGAGAATAGCTACGACTCTGGGGCCGTCCCTCCCTCAAAGCACCCCTGAAACACAGTGAGCAACTCCTTTAAGCCATCCTCTCTCAGATCCTTAAGCTCGGCGGGGTCGGCCGATAGCTTTCACTTCATGTAAGCTAATTCAAGCCGAAATGGGCTACTCGCATTTTGATCGGGAAGCTCTCAGCGTGGCCTCGGGAGTGAAGCGGTTTCACGAATACGTTTATGGTCAGCGATTCATACTGTAGTCTGATCAAAAGGCTTTAATATGGATTTTTGGCCCTAAAAAAGGAATACCGCAGATGGCAGCCGCCAGGATTCAGCGTTGGGCAGTGATGCTTAATGCTTACGATTATGAATTCGAACACATTCCCGGTAAACTTAATTTGACGGCAGACGCGTTATCGCGACGTCCCCTCCCAAATACCAAGGAATTCGATAAAGCAGAAGAGCAGTATAATATTCTTGCATTGGAAACTGTTTCTAATTTTCCAGTTTTAAACGAGACACTCGTTCTTGAAAGTAAACGTGACAAAATTCTTTCAAAAGTTTATCGTTACATGAACCATGGCTGGCCTGACAAATGCGAAATTCCCGATTTGTTGCCGTACTTCACACGTCGTGCTGAAATCTCGGTCGAAAACGAAATCCTATATTGGGGGTATAGTGTCCTGGTGCCGACGGCCTTGCTGAGACAAATCTTGAAAGATCTACACAGTGCTCACTTAGGCATAGTTAAATTGAAAAGTTTAGCTAGACAAAAAGTCTGGTGGCCTAAGATTGACTCTGACATTGAGAATAAAGTCAAATCATGCCAAAATTGTCAAGAGTATAAAGATACTCAAACGTCGGGGCCAAAACACACGTGGGAATATCCCCTAAAGCCGAATAATCGGATGCACGCGGATTTTCTCGGCCCGATGGATAATTAAATGTTTTTTATACTTGTTCACGCACATTCAAAAATTTCTTTTGTGCATAAAATGAAGACTACGACGTTCGCGCGTGTCATTGACGTTTTAAACTATCATATGGCCTTATATGGTTTAATGGACAGCTTAGTTACGGACAATGCTGCACAATTTATGTCTGCAATTTCAAAAGAGTCTACAAGGCCGCTCGGCAACAGGGGTCTACTATTCAAGAAAGTATAAATTCCTACTTGCTATCAGCGCGTATCACTATCTCCGCTACCACGCAAGCGACACACGGAAAATTGTACTTTAACCGAGAATTAAAGTCTTGGCTGGATTTATTGTTCCCTGACCCTATTGCAGCCGTTCGTAATAAACAATTAAAACAAGTACAGAGCACCCACCATCGTGAGTTGAAAACGTATCAATTAGGTGATAAGGTTTGGTATCGTGACTACAGTACTACAAATGACAGACTATGGCCTTTGGGTGTCGTATCTCAATTAGGTAGTAATCAATCCTATATTATCGTTGACACTAACGGTAATACGATTCGCAAACATCGCGAACAACTAAGATTACGTACCGCTGAGCATGAATATCGAGAGCAGCCACAAAAAGCACTTAATCCATTGGAGAAAGGCAGTAATTTCAGCTTGAACAATAATGAGCAACATCAAGTTAATTCAAAATGCATGTCATTTGGCGGTAAGAAACGTGAAAAGCCAAGTTCCTGAGCTCGATATATCGGCTAATCCAGAAAGTCGATTTCTGTCGTCGAGGGCTCAAATTCACCAATCCGACAGCTTGAAAAATCACCTAAGAATTTGCTTCGCAAGTCACCAGGTGGCAGTGTAACTTCGGCGAAATCACCCCTCACACACGAAGTGGATGAGGCTGCAAACGTAATTATCCAGTCACCTTTGGCTAGTACCAGAAAAAGAGTTGGCTACAACTTTTTTGTTTTTTTGTTGTAATCTAGTTGCCTGTGAATTAAACGATAATTCTTTTTAAACTGTAGCGAGTAACGCTAACATGTTTCTGTCCCTAGTTATTCGTGCTGAGAATCGGCTCTGTTTTAAAAATGTCCACCTTTAAAATTAGGTAAAAATGGAGTGTATATTGTTGTTCGTGTGAAAAAATAATTTCACGGTTTTATCCTTATTTGTATCTTTTTGTCTTTTCATGTACACAAATTCTTCAACATCGGAACTAAAAATTGCTTGGAGCCGCGATTCCCACTCCGGTGATTTACTAACTAAAAAGTAAACATCTGCAACCAGTTCTCGGATGCCAGATGTTTCAGCTACAGAAATGGTTGCTGCTAAAAGAAATTAACCAAAAAGGCTACGCACAACAAAAACCAACTAATTGGATTTATTAAAAAATTATTTGCTCCTGAAATCAAAACAAAAAATTTAAAACTGGCAAAGTTTTCAGTCAGTTTAGTAATGTTTAATTTTTGCTTAACCCTGTACATCTTCAGTTCTTTTATTTTATAAAACAGCTTTCAAAAAATAGTGTTTAGTTTTTCTTCGAAAGCAAAAACGTATGTATCTTTCTTTAAAACTAGGTAGTGAACTAAAAAATTACATCTAGCCTTCGTAATCATGATTTTATTTCCAGGTAGGCTTAAGATTATTTTTTCTTTTTTTTTTTCCGCTCTCTGTATTGTGGAGTCGTCACTTGTGTGCTCCACAATGGCCGCCTTCAATTTCATGTCAATATGTTAACCCTACCTAGATAACCCTTTAACTACTAAATAAGCTATCCCATTATTTGTATATAGCATTTGTATATCACATGACTTCCTGTTGTAATAGTATTTAAAGAGAAGTAAACAGGAAGTTAGTTGTCTTATCAGCTGTAGCCTACACTCTGGTAGTCCGTGTTGTTTCCTTTACCATTGGTGCCCACGCTGGGCTTAGGTGTGTCCAGGCCAAGGACATCACACTAGGTATAAATTATTTTAACATTCTAATCCGACCCATCCGTTTTTTAAGCAATTAAGTATTCTTGTCGTGGTCATATTGTTTTAGTGACGTTCTATCTCCATGACGACTCTCAATAACATAAGCTCAGACCAGCGGACAGTTAAGTCATCCAGGAGCCTTGCCGTTGGGTTCATTGACAACAACATTTTCTGGTGATAATCGTTAAAAGCAGATACTAATATCATCCAAATATTTACTACTGGTAGAGAAAGAGTGGCATTACTTACATACTCGATCCTGGTAGAGGTTATGAAGCAATCTTATTGTAGCAAGATACAACGACATTGCATCATACTATTGTTACATACTAGTGCTGCATAAAACTATCCTACACCCACCATTTAGTGATTCAGTACTTTACCGCATCCAACTGGTTGCCACAGACTCAACCGGGATTAACAGAAACTCTAAAGTGGGAAGCATAAAGATTAAAAACGCATTTAAACAATTTAAAACTCTGTGCATTGGCCACAAGCCCAAGGTCAAATAAATTGTAATAAATCAACAACACAATTAACTAAAACCAATACGATATAAGTCAATTACATGTATCAACAAGATACATTATTTTAATACCATCTCAAATATCTTTCCAGGCCAGCATTCGTTAGCTTAACCGTAAAATTAGGCAAGGTATAACAGTATCTTTCGGGAGCTTATTTCGCATGTCAACAACCCGATTTGAACAGACAAATATTTCCTGTAATCACGATTTACAGTTAGAATCACCAATTTAAATGGGTGGCCCCTGGTTCTTTTGTTAAACCTTAATGGGGAAAAAATGACAATGATCGACATTGCTGAGACCATGCAGGAGAGAATTTGTTAAGCGAAGGTCACATTTGAACCTGCGCATTTATAGTGAATCAGCCTTTAGAATATCAAACGCTCACTATACGTTGTAGCTTTAAAACCCGGTAAGTACTTGGTACAATTCCGTTGCACCAATTCAACATGGTCAATTTCCATGACGAGATGTGGAGACCAAACAGGGCTTGCGAATTCAAACATTGGTCTGACGAAGACACAAAACACCCCATATTGGGCTCGTACAGAAAAACCCACATTTACCTCAAAGAGAAACGAACCTGTTACGTAGCAATCGCCAGTAATGATTGCCACTAATACTGAGTTGAAAACAACTCTCCAGATCAAAATACGTTGCGCAGCCGGAAACACTAAAACTATGCACGCATGCTGCTGTATTCTTCTCAGATCAACAATTCGTTTACAACAGCATTTACTTATTTATTTATTTATTCGTTCAGCATAACTGTAGTTTTAGTACCAGTCTTGTGCACATGGTCTGCTATCTTTATTCTATTTGGCAAGAGAATTTCGTATACTCTTAAGGTATATGCATATGCATAATAACTTGGCCCAAAGACAGAAACTTTACAGCAAACTGATTCAGGTATTCCAATAAATACGTGGTATATACGATTTTCGGGGTTCGATATAAATTAAAATCTTACTAAATCTAATGAAGATGGACACCACAATATTAACCGTGTCATGCTCACCGTTGGGACAAACGCCATGTTATCAAATAGCTAGTTAATGCATAGCTGCATTCTTATTGCATCATCAGATTAGTAAACGGTCGTGGGCTCGTCAAATGTACTGTTATATGATTGAAGTTTCACTTTACTTGTTAAAAGGGGCACGAATAAAAATTAAGATCATTAATATAAATACTAAAATGTCCACTTGAGAAAATTGCAAAGGTTTAAGTGCTTTTGTTGTTTAAAAATAATTTAAGTCGTAAAGCACAACAATACATAAACAGACTCCTCGTCCGCAGATTGCTTCCCAGTCGCTCACATCAGCAGTATTTATACAAGTATTACTTCCAATATTGCTACTAAAAACCACACCGCTGTGTGTTTTTTCGAATGTAACTTCGATGAAAGTAAAATGTGTCAAGTAGGTTCTAACGACTACTAATAGTTGGTATTTCTATTTACAATGCATGAAGCCATAGAAATGTAAGGCCTTTTACTGTGTTTGGTGCAATTTTGTTCTCGCTGCAGAATGTGTCACTTTATTTTACCTTAGTGTACTGATATCAAATAATTAGCGATAAGAAACTTCCCAATTCCCACATATTTCCCACTTGTATGTTTGGAAGTACTTCGGGTTGACCTTTTTTTACGCACGTTACTTGACACTTCATTAGCCTAATCGTACTAAATTGTTTATTTTTTTTTTGAATAGTTCAAGGACAATTGGCATGTAATGCCGAGGAGGGAAACATTATGGCATGGACGAAAATTAAGTGGGAATTCAAGGATGGTTGTACCAAACAAAAATACGACCCTTGTCCAGCAAAATATACTTGTCCTGAGGGAGTGGAATCTGGAAGGGTATGTATGTCATTGTTAGTCTTTACTAGTGTATCTTCATGGGATTAAGAACAGGTTATGCTAGGTGTATTTTATGTACTCATGGGCATGCAATTATACACTCTGTGACAGAAGCATGCAGTTGAAATTTGAAGGATGACCTTAATATTTTATTTTTGTGTTCACCAGTCCTCTACTCAATCACTAACGCACTCAAGTTTCCTGATCATCAATACATGGTTGCAGGATCCATACGGATAGTTGCTTAGCGTAATGCAGTGTTATAGTAAAATGGTTTAAGGAAGAATTCGGGAGGAATCACCCTAACAGATTATAAACTGCAGCTCCGCAAGGCCTACATTTTAATATTAATAATGCAAGCAAAATTAACTTACAATACAATCGTATATAAAAAAGCAACCAAAATTTGTTGCATATTACGAACAAAAATATCAAGTGTTCCATAAAAAAATGGTTATATGATTGAAATTTCACTTTACTTGTTAAAATGTACACAGATAAAAATTCATGATTTTTAATTGAAATAAGCAAATATACAATTGAAAAAATTGCATTTGTCTAAGTGCTGTTGTGCTTCACCAATTAAATTATCGTTAAAGCACAACAGCACTTAAACAATGCAGTTTTCTCAATTTTAAGAATTATCAATTTTTATTCGTGTACATTTTAACAAGTAAAGTGAAACTTCAATCATATAACCCTTTTTTTACTTAACGTTTTTGTTTGTAATTCGTTTACCTTTTAATAGCTATGGCGTCGCGCTACAATGGTTTATGTCCTCGACAAATGAATTAATGCGATGTTTGTTGCTTAACTAGGCACGGGTGGATTGGCCGTCCAATGAGATACAAAAATGGCGGAAGCAACAGCTGACGCTGTTCGCAAGTTGATAGCGGACTTTTGCAAAAAGGGTATATTGACGGATCGTCAGGTAAAGTCAGGAGTGGTTCCAAGTACAGTTTATGCAGTGGTGCTGAAAGAGGCCTCATTACAGAATATCAGTGAACATGATTTAAACTGTTATGGTGTGGTAAGAAAGCTTTGGGAAGATGAGGCACAAGTTGAAGTAAACAATGCTGAAGGAAACAATATAGTCAACAATGTGTTCAACAATGTAGTAAATAAGGTTACCGATGTGGACGTCGCAGAACATGGGTATGCAAGTAAGACGAAGAAAAACTTACACATTTTTAATCTCGGTGAAGGACCCCGAGACATTAGCTGGTTTAAAAACTGTACGGAAGTGGCCTTGCGAACATTAAAACCCCGCGCTCAGTGATAATCATTGCGGACCCTGCAGGGAGACCGTATTTGCTGTCACATTTGCGTGATGCAGTCAGGGGTATTGTGTACCTTGCAGATATAGAGGCGTTGTTCCCAATGCACGCAAGTAACGTATTTCAAGTAGTGTTGACGACTAGAGAAGCGAAGGATGCCTTGAAGAGAAGAAAAGAACTGGTGCTGAATGGTTACAAAGCGACAGTTCATGATCTTCACGACCAAACAAGTTCGTTAAGAGTGCACTGGCTACCTTATGAGGTGAGTGAACAAGATGTTGGAGCAGCGCTACAGAACTATGGTGTACTTCTTACTTATGCTCTTGTAGAAGTATACGAGCATAAGTGACGTTAGAAGAGATACCTGGCGTCATTCGAGTTCGTGGTCTGGAGGCTCTGCTTGTTTTCCGTGATCGTGCTCCAATGTGCCTGAGATGCAAATTCCGTGAGCACGTGAGATTTTGGTGCACGAGTGTTTTTTGTCACACTTGCCAAAGCTATGTTGCGTATGAAAAGAGAGAATCGCATCACCACACAGTAATTGACCGACGAGAGGTGTCTTGCACAACAAACATAGAACCGATAATGCATCGAAACAAACCTGTAGCTGACAGCAATGTGAGCGCACCAGTGCCGGCACCAGCACCGGCACCAGCAATTCTCAGTGTAACGGAGTTCCCATCACTACCAGGGGTGTTCACTGATCAAGCTAAATCAAGCGTGCTTGGTGATGAGTTGCGTCCAGTGAAAAGGCGCAAAAGTGGGAGAGAAAAGATCTGATTTGGAGCTTGCTAGTTGAACTATGGTGTTGAAGGTTTCAAACAAGTTTCAAAGCCTTCAGGACTTCGTTTCATAAAGATGTGCAAAACAGTGAGCATCCGCTCGCATTGAGTGATGGCGTAGAATCAACGACAGACCAAATGCTTGTGTCAGACCAGCAATTGGACCCACAATTGGATCAGGATAGTCAGTTAGTAGAAGGGATGAGTGAAGAATCTGGGCATCTTGTCCTAACAAGTGTTAATGATGTTGATGTCTTGGAAGTGGAGATTGGGGCATGTTAAACAATTATTTTCCAGGTGCACTGTTCTACAAATTCGTGGAATGTTAGAGGTCTGTTAGGTAAATTGGTGGAAGTAATTAAGCTCAGTGAATATACAGATGTGCTGGGCTTGCAAAAAACAAACCTACCAGTTGGAACTGTAATAAATATTCCGGCATTTAATTATTTGTATAGCAACCCGATATCCGGTATTCGAGTATTTATGAGGTGGAATATTGCACACCAAATTTTATCAATTACATTTTGCCCGGGAGTGGATGCATGCGGGGTGAGGGTATGGACTGGAAGTGGTTGGTTTTTTATTGTTTTTCTGCATGTTGAAGGTAATTTCAGTGCAGAAGATTGGGTCTCCTGGGTCAGGAGATTACCGAGACCATTAATAATCTGTGGAGACTTACCGAGACCATTAATAATCTGTGGAGATTTCAACGCACACCATTATCACTGGGGAAGTGTGTGTTGTGATAAAAAAGGTCGCATAATAGCTTCGACATTGAATACCCTGGGCCTCACTGTAGTTCAGGATGGCACGCCAACATTCATTCGGAAGTCTGGTGATGTCATACAAGAATCTATATTAGATCTTTTTTTATTATCTGATGAACTCCAAAATCTCTTTGCTTTTCAAGTATCACATGACCTGTGAGGCAGTGATCATTGTCCGATCATATTGTATCTGGTGAGGTCTTATAAAAGGGAATTGAGGTCCATCGGCATCAATAGAATAGAGCAACCAAGGATTCAGCACGGCTCATTTGGAGGGTGGCTCGATAAGTGGCATAGGGATGCAAAGTCTAGTCGATCTAATCTTAAGTTAAACAAGCCAAATTGGTGGACACACAAATGCACAATTGCGGTTAGGGATCGACGTCGGGCGTTTCAACAGTGGAAGCGCCACCGGTCAATTGAGCGATGGTTAGTTTATCTCGGGATCGCACAGGAGTCCAAGTATATTCTGCGTACAGAGAAGTTGTCCTTTGGTCCACGTCTTTGTGCACGGATTGGGAAAGGAATTTCATCTTCTCAGGTTTTGCGTCTTCTCCGGCCACAAGATGATAAGCCAAAAATATCTTGGGTGTTTGATCAAAGAGGTGATGTGGTACGGGGCTCGCGGATGGCCAATGCCTGTAATAAACGGTTTTCGGAAGTATATGAACTCACTTTGGGCCATGCACCTGATTGGACCAATCAAGTTTGGTCAGGAGGGACTGAGTTACCGCTAACGATGGATAAGCTAAATGCTGCATTGGTGTGTTGCAACTCTCATAGTGCAATGGGAATATAGTGCAATGTCCTACAGTGAATTAAAGGCTTTATGTGAGGAAGCCAAGAGAGAGCTTTTATCCCAGTTCCAGAATGTTTTTGAGGGGCACAGTGTACCACCATCCTGGCAGTTTGCGATTCTAATGCCAGTGGGTAAACGTGGAAAAACCCGCTCTTCGTTGATAGGGTACCGTCCAATTGCACTACTATCGTGTATTAGGAAATTGTATGAGCGGATTCTAGTTAGAAGATTAAATTGGGTTTTGGAGCTCTCAGGAAAATTGGCTGCAAAGCAGTTCGGGTATCGTGAACATCGCAGTGCCCATGACGCTATTTTATTTTTGGAATCAAGTATTAGAGAGGCATGGGCTCAAGGATATGTTGTCTTGGCAGTATTGTTGGATATCCGGGCAGCATATGATACGGTAATGTCCGACTGGGTCTATAATTCGTTGTGTCGATTGGGAGTCAGCAAACAATTAGCAGATGCAGTTCTGGCATTGCTAGGAAAGAGGCCATATACAACACGGGTTGATGGCTTTTGGTCTGACACTTCTACAACTGATCGGGGGTTGCCCCAGGGCAGTTGTTTAAGCCCGATTCTCTTTACGGCAATCCTCAATGACATTATTTTAGAAATGGGCGAGACAGTGAACATTGTAGTGTACGCACATGACATAGCAATTTGGTTCGTGGGAGACGATGTTACTAATCTAGTATTGCTTATGGAGCGAGTCATACAAAAGGCAGTGGTTCTGCTAGGTAATAAAGGCCTGGCGTTGGCGGTGGAAAAGACGGAATTAGTAGTCTTCACCAGGCAGGACATTCTGCCAGTGACTCTTAATTTAGGAACAGTCAATATTCAAGCAGTTCCTAAAGTACGGTATCTTGGGATGATCTTGGACGCTCAGTTGAATTGGATAAAAGATGTTGCGTTGGTCAAGCAGACTGTTGCCAGTCGTATGAGGGTGCTTAAAGTTCTCGCAGGGGGCAAACACACAGGGACCAGGGCGGTAATGCACTCCATTTTTAAGTCTTATGTTAGATCGTGTATGGACTTTCATTTGCCTTTTCTAGCACACTCTCGGAAATTGTTAGGTGATTTGCAAGTGGTAGTAAATGACTGCTTACGGCTTATTCTGCGCTGTCTGCCATTAACTCCCATTTCGGCACTCTTAGTTGAAGCAGGTGAGGAACCAACGCATCTCAGAGCCTCAGAGCTTCTGTTGAAGTTGAGTCTAAGGTGCCTTGGTAGAGGTCAGGAGGATGTATTGGGCGTGATTATCAATGACTATCGGCACTTGGGACCATTGGCACGGAGTTGTTTGGGTACAATGGGGCTGGGGGCAACGCTATTGTTAGAGCCCTTTTTGGAACAATTTTTGGTTCCGAATTATGTGTCCCCGCCGTGTCCGTGGGCATGGGGCAGTAGCATGACCGGAATTTTTTCGCAAAGTCATCACCCTCATGTCACGAAGGTGTACTGTGATGCGTCGTTTCACAGTGACACTTGACAAGGAGGTATAGGGAACTTTATACCGAGCTTCAAATTAGGTGTCAGGCGTTTCCTAGTGAAAGCTGGTTCAGTGTTTGTGAGTGAATTAGCAGCAATTTCAGTGGAATTGGATATTGCTATGGAGCTGGATTTACGGCATTTTGCAATTTGCACGGACTCTGCTTCCAGTGTTAAGTATCTGCGGCAGTGTGTGGCAATGATGAAATTTGATCATCCGTTGGCCTTGAAAATTTGTGCCCACTCCATACTCACACACGCCAATGTATGGCACCCTCCAATGTGTACAGGGTCATCTCGCCTTACCGAGAAGTCGCCGTGTGCGTACCATGTGTACCAATTAACTACCTGCGTAACTTCTTCATTTAGGAGAAGTTTCACACTCTTCTGGGCTGCTAGACTCCACGAAGCACCCACTCACACAACACAACCTAGCCACCCTGCGGTGATGGGCACTCGGGTGCACCCGCACACTGCACACCACTGCTTTTCACTGCATATTGGACACTGCTAGGGCAAACCGGAGACATCGGTCCACATTCCCTCGCATCTTCCCATGACTTCCACGCTCTTTGGCCTGCCAGACATCACGATGCACTCACTCACACAACGCAACCACGTGGCACACACCGCACTTCACAGCACATCACCACGTACTACACACTGCCCGGGCAAACCAGAGATACCAGACCACATTCCATCACACCTAGCCACTCAACTGTAGCATCTTCATCCAGGGGATCTTCAACGCCTAGCCTGCAATTCCCACTCCTAGAGAAGTGTCGCCAGCAGTGCTGATGAGGCAATAGGTACCTGCTCACTATATATGCACTCCCGTTGCCCTACACTACCTGACTAGTAATCGCAACCTGCGCAATGACGCCCATCCCGATGCCTCAGACAGCAGGAGCTGAACCGTCGGCAGCTCCTTGACCCACGCAGACAGCATGCCACGGTGCCTTGGATGGACCGGGCACACAAGGAGAAAATGCTCCGCCGTCGTGTTAACGCCGCACACTGCACAGGTTGGCGTGTCCACCCACCCGAACCGATACTGGTGCCGACGCAGAAGCGAGTGCCCAGTGCGCAACCGTGAGAGCATCTTGGCATCATCAAAACTAAGATTGTTCGAAACCGACCGGGTATTGCAGGTTGGTTGAATCTGTAACTGGGTTCTCCCCGTCAGCTCGCGTTGCCATTTGTCCTGCCAGACGCCCAGAAACCATCTCCTCAGGAGCAGCTGTCTTGAACGAAGCGAAAGGACCGGCACAACACTAGGAACAGCCTGCATGATTGCTGCACGCGCTAGCCCGTCAGCCTGCTCACTGCCCTGGTTACCACCGTGCCCCGGAACCCACGTGATGAGCACAGTGCTGATTTGAGATGCAACCCACAACTTCCAACAGATGGTATAAGTCAGCGGATCACTGACATCCAGTAGCTGTAAAGAATGACGTATACTTCCTATTCAGGACAACGAGTCTTTGCATATTGGAATTGACGGAAGGTGCAAGTCAAGCGCAACATCTAGTGCTACCGAGATGGCAATCATCTCGCGTGTGGTGCTTGACACTACCACACTCAACCAACCGTTTAGCAAGTCTACAATCCACCGTTTAGCAAAGACAAAACATGTGCTTGAAGAATGGACCTGGCGTTTGCTGATTGGCATTATAATAATAATACATTTAACCCAAAAAGACGGAAGACGGAAGGGCAGGTTAGCTCTTACACCCGGTCAAGGGTAGAGTAATAACGAAACGGTAGTAAAACTGGTCAGTAGTAAAAATCGAGTACGAATGCTTCAGGAACTTATCCAAAATGCAGTTTTCATAATCTGCTGAAAGGCAGTTAACGTAGTTGCAGAAACCGCTACTTCGGTTAGACAGTTACATAGCTCAACCAATATTGATGCAAAGAATTTACTTCTGCACTCGTTATGTGAGTGTTGGCAAATTAACTTCAGTGAGTGGCCTATGGTCCTTTCAGATGTAGACCGCTTAAAGAATCTAAAATCCAGCAGTGCAAATGCCCTGACAATTTTGAAAGTCAGGATAAGGTCCACCCAAAGCCTACGAAGTTCCAAGGTCTCCAGACCAGTGCGACGTAAGCATTTCCCTGGTTCAAGATTTCTGAATCCCAGGAGACTGTGCTTAAATGAACGCTAAACTGCCTCCAAGGAATCCACATCCTTGAGGAGATGCGCGACCATAGTCGGGTCGCATCCTCCAATACTGGGTGAACGAACACCTTAAAAGCTTCTATGATGGTTTTCGAATTAGCTGTTCTGAAACAGCGTCGTACAATAGGAAGTCTTTGATATGCCATGGAGGTAATTTTCCCATAAAGTAGGAACACTTTTAAATTTGGTGAAGAAGTCCTTAACCTGGTCCTTAGTATTGAGTTGGTTAGACACAAGTGAATACTTGAAACCTGTGTTAGAGTTGCCTATGGGGAAGATATCACATTTATCATAATAGAGTGGAAGTTACCGAATATCGGACCAATGGTGGACACAGTAAATATTGTTCATAAGTGAAAATCCATCATAAATACTGGTCACAACAGTACTAGATTTCACGTCATCCCGAACTTAAGGGTCGGGAATCAGCACCAGGTGGAGATAGATCGTTAAAAAATACGACAAAAAAAGCAATGGACCGACCATGGATCCTTGTGGCACTCCACTCGTCACCAAAAGAGCTGTAGACGCCTCAGAGCCCACTATTATGCTTAGCGTGCGATCCGCTATAAAATCTCCCACCCAGCCCAGCAATTTACCTTTAATATGAAAGTTCGAAAGTTTGGCAATTAGTTTGGAATGCACGACCGATTCAAATGCCTTATTAAAATCGGAATATACAACATCGGTTGCTCCCACATCGAGGGCACTAGTCCACTGATCTTGGGAGAGCAGGAGTTGTAATGTCAAAGATTTCCTCGGAAAAATCTGTATTGATCCCTGTTCAATAAATCGCCCTCCATTATTGTAATAAAAATGCTAACATGTCTGAGCAAACTATAGGGTCTCCATTACTTTGCATGGTACGACAGAGAGTGCTATTGGGCGGTAATTTTGTGAATTAGAAGCATCACCGCTTTTAAATATTGGGACGACGTTTGCTGAATGCTACAAAAATGGAATGGATTGGTTCTTTAACAAAAGATTAAAAATAAACGCAAGTGGTGTCGAGATGGTGTCAGAGACCTGTTTGTAAAAAAACGCGGAAAAACCATCTGGTCCTACGCCACGACTAGGTTTAATCTGGGAGAGAGGACAGCCTTGACCTGTGCCTGGGAGAACTCAACTGAAGTTAGCAAAGGGGTGGTGCTCAGACTGCAGGTGGGATCCTCGAGAGGAGGGGTAATACCATTATCGAATGCAGTGTTGGAGATATAAATCTGGTTAAGTAAGTGGGCCTTCTGGCCGTTATCTGTCACAAAGATGTCTCCATCATAAAGTGGTGGCAGCCCACGAACAATGCGTGCTTTAGACCTATACAGTCGGAAAAGAAAGCCAAATTCCCCTCCTTCAACGCATCCAGTTCATGCTTGTTGTGTCAAAGATCAACTTTCGCCCTGTACTCGGCCTTAATCCTACCATAAGTAAGTTCGTCTCGTTTGGATAAGATTTCAACTTTCGCCAGACTATCAACTTTTGTGGGCGAGCTTTCTGATAGCAGCTGGAAGGAGCCGTGGTGTAGGCCCAGACGAGGGCTTCGCACTACATTACATAACTAATTTACCAAGAAGGTTGTGAAACCTATTCCATACATTGTTAATGTCCACCCCAAATGAACTGAGGTATAGTATCCAGGGTATTTCACTGAGTCGGCTGTTGAGTAGGTCAAAATCGATTTTCCTAGGTAAGACACTATTCCTACCCGTTTTCGTGGAGGAGCAACTAACCTTAAATAATAACATGTTATGGTCATTTGTACCCAGTTTGTCCAATTGGTCGAGGTCGAAAACTTCTATCGTTGTTCACGAACACCAAATCTAGTGTATTATTTTCTCTAGAACAAGCTGGTCTCATCCCTAAAGGTGCCATTAAACGCAAGAATTCAGTGCCAGTCTGCCAATCTACTGATGCTAGATTAAAGTCCCTGAGTATGATGTTTGAAGAGTTAGTTTTAGCTGCACCACTCAAAAAGAACAAAGTTCGGTAATTTCAAGGTCGTAATGACTGTTAGGCAGATAGCCCAGAAAAGTTAATCCTGTCAGCTGGGAGATAAAACGCTAACGCTTTCACGTCAACTGCTGCAAATGATGCCACCTCACCAAGGTAAGACTTGTATGCTATCATAATTCCCTGGCCCTAGACCCTTTGTACAATCCAGCCAAGTTGTAGCAAAAACCACCCAAAACCATGGCGTCAGTAAATGCATTGTGCGACCAAGTTTCGACCACGAAAACTAAATCAATCTTGCCTCCCGCCAACAGTGCATGGAGACGGCTAACATTTTTATAATACAAGCATTTGACAGGATGCAACACAAATTGGAATTACAAGAGAGAGACTCTGACAAGAACTTGGGATATTCCCCATTAGTTATTGGGGCTTCCCATGGACGAGTGTAAACTTAACTATCTCACTGCACAGAGCAAGTTTGCCACGGTTCACTAATTACAATTGTTAAAATAATGTAAAACAATATAACTGATCGTTTAGGGCCCCGTAACTCCGGAATGGCTCTACCAATAGAAAAAGTGGTCACTTTGAGGATGAAGAACCAGGAAATTTTTGTCTTAGATCATGTTTCAGATTTTAGGTAGGTGAGTAGTTTTTTTCTGAAACGGTGGCAGAACAAGAACAAGAATTGAACAGTTTTCAAATTTACGTGTGGCTCCGTACCTTTACTCTTCCACAAAATTGCATAACGTTTGGTATAAATATACCTTCCACACCTATCTACTATCTGGCCATATTTGGTCTAAAAATAATATGTAGGAACGGAGATAATATTTTAGTTTTGCTGAATGGAGGACTTCAATCATATCGCCGCGTATGATTAAAGGCTCTTTTAAAATTTAAGCTAATAGTCTAATACTTCGTCTGTAAAATAGTGGCAGTGAACCAGACAGGTATACGAGATGGATTAGACATCAGATCGGCATCAGTATCAGGTCAGTACTTAAAACATGCCTTCGTTAGAGATCGGTATCAATTGGATTGTCTAAAAGTGGTATCAGTCAACGATATGTTGAGTATCGCCCTTGTTCTTTTTTTAACCAGGAAAAAAAAAGATATTAGTGAATTATTAGCCGTTCACAGCCTGCTTATTCTGATGAGCACTCTGAATGGTGCAGCATGCAGAAAATTAATAAGTTATAATAGCCCGTGTGCAAAGTGATATTGAGGACTTAAAACTAGTTGGTGCCACACAAAACCTGAAATGTATACTTAAACATGCTAAAAAGGCTTAATTAATTGCCTAAATTCAGTGTGTGAGTTAGATTAATACAGATTGCTACTTTCGGTAGCTATGTTCAAGTTTTCATTTAACGTCCAAAGTATTATTCGGTGCGATTAAGTTGGCGAATGTTTTGGTGTGTTGATATCACTCCTTTGAAGGGCCGAACCATTCGGAACTTGGCGGCCCTTTTTACAAGTTTTGGGTTTTGATATGATATCAGTCCTTTTTTTAAATTGTGTATTGACTCAACTCCACTACCGTGCAGATGTGTAATAAAGTGCCACGTCAACAAGAAATTGGTTTTCAACAGTTTGCTACTACCTTTTGCCTATAGGCCGAACCATTCTCAACTTAGTCACCTCTTTATTGGCTTTTGGTTTGGTTTTAATTTTGTTGTAATTTGTTGCATTTAGTTAGTTTTGGTGTGTTGATATCACTCCTTTGAAGGGCCGAACCACTCTCAACTTGGTGGCCTCTTCACCAGTTTTTGGCTTTGTTTATTTTGCTTTGTTTTTACACTTGGTGAACTGGACGTGAATACAATTTCTTTGCAACGTTGTTTAGATTTATCGTGATACACTAGTGTGTGTCTAAGCACGCACGTCAGTATACACGTTCTCATTGTCGGAACTTTGGCCGTCCAATGAGAGACGATGCCGACAATACTAACAATGGTTATAACAATATTTTCGTACTTACGCGCCCTCCCACGCCATCCCTGTTACGCCCCAAGACTCCAAACCGTAAAAGGTACGCTGTTCGTATTGTAGTGCACCCATTGGTCCAATTTCATAGCTGGAAGTCTTCCCGTTATCTGGGAATCGATGAATAATCACCCTATGGGATTTAACATGGGGATGAGCGGACTAGGTAGCTAGCTAGTTAGTAACACATTTTCAACGTTATTGAGGGTCAGATTTAGCATTGAAAGCAGCATAGCTGGCATTCAAACACGAGTTAATTTTTGTCAGGTGGGTCATTGCTCTCGATTTCAACACAATTTAAGCTTTTGTACCGCATTATTATTTTTTCCCCAAGTACCTGAAATGTGCCCAAGTATGCTTCAAGATATAAGACATTGACGCAATGGCGTCGCGCTACAATGGTTTATAACCTCGACAATTGAATTAATGTGATGTTTGTTGTGATGTTTGTTGCCTAACTTGGCGCGACACACTAGGGTGTGTCTAGCTGTGTCAGGTTTAAATTACCTGACATTTGGTTGCCTTCAGTGGGACGTTAATTGTGACAGTAACTTGTGGTTTTGACAGTTCCTAACTAGTGATCACCGATCATAATCTACAGGTTTCACAACATGGCGACGAAATTGACCGTTAGTCGCGATTCGTTTATTTCTATATAAAAAATAAATGTAGTTCGCAGGAGCTCTACAATGTAGTTGTCCACACTCCATATTCACACGAGGATGGTCACTTAAAGTTATTTTGATCCTATTTTAGCGTGAATCATGTTGATTTCTATAGCAACTAAGATAGCGAATAAGAGACACTAGTTTCCTTGATTCCAGCAGAGCACCGGCCTAAAGATTTGCCGTCAGGTAAATGCAATAAATAACAAACGAGGATCTCAACCATACAAATAATTTAAAATGTTACATAAATTTAACAGTTTCAGCTACATTCTCTAACCGTATCTGTGTAGTGACGCAACTTGTGTGCGTCTGCAGACTGAGGAATATTAGTAAAACGAAACTGAAACAAAAGTAAGTGATAGACTTCGATGCACTAACTACAAATTAATCAATTCCCTACAGACTAATACAAATTTAAAAACATACTAAAGGAGATACAGAAATTCATACATATGCCCATAAATATTTGTAATTGATTTATTAGTAAACTGTGGATAGTTCTTGCGAAACACACCGATTAAATACCCCCTCCCACTCCTGCGTCTGGCCTTTCTGCAGCCAGTGTTATCTGTTTTTTGGAACACTTAAGTTTTTACTCCCATCGCTTTACAGGAAAGCCAAATGTTAACGGTGCACATCAGTGTCACGCAATGCTCTGTGTTGGACGTGTTACAATGGGTTTGTTTAAGTTATGTTAGATTAGGCTAGTCAAGTTGCTTACAGTCGCATTGCGTTTGGTTTGGTCCGAAGTTAATTCATGCGGAAGAACCAGTTTCATTCGTTTTGATTAACATTATGAACGGTTAAATCTGATATGTTATTAGGCTTAAGCTAGGTTAGATTCTGCTGTTTTCGATGTGGATTAGTCTATTACATGGAGTCTGGTTTTGGTTGGCAATAATGAGTGTCTTAATGCAGACAGTGTTGAATTATCACCACTCAAAATGTGAAATCGTTATGACAGTCATAGCCCCATCGAAACAAACAAGTGCAATATAGTTAAAACCTATTTAACACATTTAATTTATCTTATTCGTTTTAAAGTTTTAAATTTGGTCATTCTACCACATTTTCGTTTTGAATGACGCTAACTAGTAACAGTGCCATGGTCTAGCATTCTACATTCGATACGTTGGGCGACGGACAATAACAGACATGGCAGACAAGATAGCCAAACTGGTCCGGTACGGCAGCGCCGATAGACATCTATTAAGTAAACGACAACATCCAACACTGTACAGAATATTAACACTGGTGACAATTTATTTGATATCATTTACTGTCACTTTGCTCTTAATTGCTGGTTTTGACCACAATGATAATAACTTTCTGCACTTTCAGAGCTTTACCTCTATTTCCCGAAACTCTCGTGGGATGTGCTGAAATCGTTTTGCTAGCCATTTTTAGCAGGAGCGCGCTCTTGCTAAAATCTCCTAGAATAACTGAAAAACACGTGGCTTAATAATCCTTGTTGTCCTCCCTCTCTTTTTTGGCTGTAGAGCATTTAATTTCTCGAGTCGCACCTATGGCACTGTGTGTACGACAGCTCTGCTACACAGACGCCCAGCTTGGCTACACCATGCCATACCTTCGGGCAGCAGAGGGGGCCAGTCAGTCAATAGGAACACTGCTTTTTATTACATATCCTAAATGCCCGCCAAGTTCTCTCCTGTTGTCAAGATGACCTGCCCCAGTTGTCACGTCATCGAAAAAGGAGGAGTAGTCACCCTTCTTGACGCCATGTGTACGGATGCCTTACTCTTTCGAGGTTTTTACGCCTCCGCACACGCATTCCGTAACAAACACATGAGGAACGAAATCGTCCCAGTGTTTTAAACGATGCATCAAACACCACCTATCTACTACTACTAATATCTATTAATATTAATCCCATATATTAATCCCATATTAATCCCATATTAATCTACTATATTAATACCATAAGCGCCCAAGGATCAGCATCAGTAGCAGCAGCAACAATTGAATTTTATCGTTACAATTAAAAGTAACGTTTTTTTTTCATTCTTCGTGCACGTGTGATGTCTTTGCTACGGTGCATAACAATTTTTGATGCACTATTTCAAACTTTCATCTAAAACAGTTCATACTTGGTGAGTAAAATGAAAGACCCCGTGTTTCAGCTAAACCCGTATACTTTTGAATCTTAATTTCGAGGCCTCGAAATTGTCAGTTATTGACGATAAAATAACTTATTTGTTTCGTAGATTTAGGCTTTCTCAGCTGAGCTGAATTGTTTCAAAGCAAGCAGCAACAATCATTGTGGAGTGAGCCATTGTCGACATTTTGACTTTCGCTGATGAGCGGGCTTACTTGCTTACTGAAAGCTGGGTTTCTCAGTGATTGTTTTATTTTTTTTAGACTTCAATCAAACTTCATTGTGACTTTTTCGGAGCTACACCAAAACATCCGTAAAGAATGTCCCGACTTTCGGCCAGGGAGGGATGACAAGGGCAAGAAAACGAGAAAGAAGGGTAGGAGGCAGACTGTCACATTTCGGGGGGAGGCGGGGGGGGGGCGCGACTCTCTGCGGGGGCAAGGCGTATCCCCCATACATTAAAACCAAAGCCCAAATACCTAAGGTGCCGGGGAGATACAGACCCCACACTGGGGAAGTCTGACATGGGGTGCACTTGAGTGTGGGGGGTGTTGGAGCCACGGAAGCGGGTAGAGGTGTACGGGGGGGGGGGGGAAGAAATTGACACTGCCAGTTACTTTCCTAACACGACAAAACACCGAGAGAAGCTACTTTCGGGAAATTCAATCATCATTTAGCAGCTAGGGAAAACGACCGAGTATGAATGGCTTTAGGAAAGCCCATAAGCCACGAATTGGCACGTGAACCGTTCCCTATTCTTCTACTCCAACCCGACTCTTTGCTACCATCTTGTACATGGCTGCTGCAAACTGTGGCAAGCCATTCCGTCTTTTATTACAGAGTTACAGATATCTCTAATTCAATTGCAGATATCTGTAATTCTTTTAAAGATATCTGTAATTCTTTAAAGATATCAATAATTGAATAACTGATATCAATAATTGAATTACTGATATCAATAATTGAATTATAGATATTAATAATTGAATTACAGATATCAATAATTCAATTACAGATATCTGTAAATACACGCCATTTATTGATATCAATAATTCAATTATAGATATCAATAATTCGCGCTATTTAAAGATATCTGTAATTGAATTATTGATATCTGTAAATGAATTATTGATATCTGTAATTGAATTGTTGATATCTATAATTGAATTAGAGATATCTGTAATTCTGTAACAAAAGACGGAATGGCTTGCCATAGCAAACAACATGTTCTTCTCATCGCAGAGAACACCTCATAACGTATCTATTTGTAATGCTGCATCTCAACAGTACTTCTTTGATTGCGTCAGGAGTTTGGGCTTTTAAACAGTTAGGGCGCGTTTCCGCAAGGACAATTTTCTCGCTTACTAGCTTTTACTTGGTCAATACTAAATCTGCTGGCTGCTTCTCGCCTTTATCGGAGAATGCGGCTTTCAAGTTGTCTATACGTTGTAACCATGGCAACATCGCGAACGCAAATTTTCGCCTCGTGCCTCGCGACACGACGTACGATGCTTGCAACATGACGGCGTCGATTTATGACAACAAGAAAACAATTTTTACTGCACTACACGACGACGGACAGATTCCTGAATACCGGCATTCGAAGGTTTGTTTTCGAATCGATAACTCCGAAATGGACGCCATGTTGGATTTTGAATTCTCGCTGCGAGTAGCTATTTATTCTACCGTCGTTTGATCACTGCTGGAAGCTGTTTTTTTCAGCGAGAATAGCAAATTTTGGGAATAGCGTGAAATGGCAACAATGTTGTAGCAATGTTTAAAATGACTGTTGCACTTTGTTCTTTGTCCGTGTTGTTATTTATAATACATTTAATTTGTTGTCTATTATCGCAATCATTTAATAAAAATAGGAAATTAATCGTAATTAAGTAACGGTTGCCTAGCAAATAGCTTTCGGCGAGCGAGAAGGTCTCGTTGCATAAACGAGCCCTTAGTCCTTAACCCCACGTGAGGAAATACTATTTTGGACTTGATATTGGTTGAAAATTATCGCTTGTTTTGACATCAAAGTGCTTTCCATTTCTGTAGCAGCGATCACAACATTGTAATGTTTTCTGCTGCTTGTAATGCAACACCTTTCTTCCTTTTCTCTGGGGTTACAAGGAAAGTGGTAAATTTCAATGCCTTGCATGATCAGTTGATTGTCATTGATTGGTCTGCAGAGTTGGAAGGTATTGATGAAGTCAAATTATTGTGGGTGACCTTTCAAAAGACTTTGGAAGACGTCGTTAACATATGTTGTGTTAGCAAGAAGACACGGTCTGCTAAAGTGATCTATCCTAAGGCAGTTCGAAAACTGATGAACAAAAAGAAAAGTATTATGGAAGAAGTTTAAAATTCTAGATGTCCAGCTATTAAATTGGAGTACTCAGCATCTAGTAAAAATCTTATTAGTAAAATAAAAAAATACAAAATTCGGAATGATCAAAAGAAAATCTCTGAAAAAAGACTTTCAGCACTTTTTCGGCATAAAAAACGAAAAAATGGTTCATCCCACAATATATCTCTTCTTTTTTTCTGCTTGCGGTCTCGTTATCTAGTGATATGAGCTTTTAAATGGTATACCTTCTACCTAAAATTTGTAGATCACGGACATATACCGACTTTTCCAAACTGACTAATTTTACTTTTAGTAGGGCAAGTTTCTCGGCTTTTACTACTTAGGACTTTCGCTCTTTAAAAAAAAAGTGTCATGCTTTAGGTCCAGACTAGCTCTCTTCCGCCTTTTGTAAAGAATTTGCTTCCGAGTTGAGTTTGCCCCTCACAAAAATCTCAAGTAACTCTCTCAGATCTAGGAAACATCCTACTTGCTGAAAAAAGGCTGATATGTACCCTACTTACAAAAAAGAAAACTCAGCCGAGCCTGCCAATTATTGCTCAACTGCACTGACTTGTGTACTCGGCATTATACTGGAACGTATCACTCGAGATCAACTGGTAGTTCTTAAGGCTCGTGAACTGTTCTTCTTGCTTTGGCTTTTCATTTTGGGTTTCTGGGTAGGTCTTCAACACTGCAATTTCTGCAGTGTCTTGATGATTCGAAATTGTTATTGGAATCCGGCATTCTTACCGATGTCATCTTCATGGATTACGCAAAAGCTTTTGACTGTTTCACTAGTTAAACTCGAGCTAAACTTATATGTTGTGGAATCGGGGGGGGGGGGGGCGAATATTCTTAGTTGAATTCCTGATTTTTTGTCAGATAGATTCCAGTCCCACAGGATAAATTCTGGTGTTTCTGATGTAACGCCTGTAACTTGTAGCGTCCCTCAGGGATCAATCATTGGTCCCTTGTTTTTCTTGCTGTATCTGTCTGACCTTACAGTTGACACTCAAAATACGGAAATGCCCAAGTCTGCTGTTGATGTCAAATTGTACAAGCCCATCGTAACGTATAATGACCATGCAGGGTGCTGGTCACAGTTACCCATCTGTGCTCGAAAATGTATATCCCCCACACCGGAACAAAAAGCTTAAACTTTAATTATTTTTTGTCCGACTAACCTTTAAAACATTTATTCGAAGTTAACGATTTAGGCATCTGGTTTACAAGTAACCAGAGTTTACAAGTAAGTGTAGAAGTAAAGGGCATCTCAATGCAATCACTTTGTTAAACCTGCACGACAACGAGAAGCTATGATTCAACGAAGTATTATGTCTAATGATCGTAAATCATTATGTCGGGCTTTCTGTGTCAATGTGGTACGGAATCATGAATATGCGAGTCCGGTCTGGTCCCTTCACCTCATAAAGGACATTGACCACATTGGGTCAGCGCAGTGATCATTTGCCAGGTGTCTGTCTGGACTTAATGGCAAAGGTAAAAGTGACTGGCTTAAGTTTAAATGCAGACTCTCTTGAATTGCGCAGATTAAAAACAAACTTCATACTTACTTTCAATCATTTGAACAATTTGTGAGATTTTGATTATTACCGTTTTTTCACCATCAGAGGTGACAGTAGGAAGAGGGGTCATTCCTTAAAATTAATAGTACAACCTCGTTTGCACGATTGCCGGAAATTTTTCTTTTCAAACTGTGGGGTTAAAGTTTTAATGACCTATCACCGGATATTGTTATGGCTCCTTCTTTGAGAGGTTTCAAATCAAGATTAGCAAGTGTAATCTTGAAAAGTATGTCACGTGGACTTAGGTTGATTTTGTGTTTTTTCCCCTCTCATTCCATTTGTGTTCATTGTTATGAGTCATTTTCATTCTTTGATGGCTGCCAAGTAGCAACATCTGCTTTGATTTATATTTCTTTGTGGCTTTTTTCATTTACTTTTCCTTCTTCATATTTTATTTATAATATTTTGGACGGGTTTGGACAAGAAGCAGCATCTGCTTTGATTCCCCCCCCCCCTCTTTCGTGTTTTATTTTTAGTAATCTGGTTCTGTTCTAATGGGTACCACCATGGCTCTCTTTTCATGCTTTTCTGCCTGCTTGTACACGGTAAACTGATATTATGAAAAATTGAATTGAATCAGATCATCGATAAAAGAGTGTCATAAAGTAAATATATTTATGCCGGATGATTAATATCCTTCGTAATACAGTGAATTAATGCAGTGCAGTGCAGTGCAGACCAGCCCTCAGAATCGCCTCATTCAAGAGGGTTAGGCTAAATTCATGAGACAGTGTATGACAATACCAGTATGTAGGAAACTGTAGCTCGTGCCAACCGACACTACAGCAAAAAATGTTGGGCGGTTGAGGCCTGTAAACCAAAACAAATACTAATTTTTCAACTACATGTGGGCATTGCATGAACATAGACAGTGCAGTAGTCTCGTAGATATCCTCACGTGACAGCCACATTTAGACATGTCCAATGCACGTTACTAAGCCCTGATGTGGTTGGCTACTATCGTGATGGCCTTGTGTTTTTTAATCGTGCTATACGATTGGATGACTGCTAAGGCTTGTTTCGGTAGGGAGAAATCTTGTGGGAAATCCACACAAATGTTTTTTTTTTGTGTGGCAGAAATATAATGTTTCTTTCTGCGTCTTATTCCGAAATCAAAATCGGAAATTGCAGTGGGAATTCGACTTAATGACGTCTGCCAACAGACGGGGTATCATAAGCCGACAAGGGTAGTGCATTACTCATGTAGATTTGATGGACACATTGATGGACAATGGACACGGTAATGATAAGGTGTGGCACCACCTTAAAACCATGGACGTGGTGTTACCCAGGTACTACCACGTTTATTAGTTCAATTATAATTCCGTGTTATAGAAACACACCTTACTGCCACTTCACATTATTACTTAATTTGTTACATTGGGTGTTCAATAAACACTGCTGAATAAGTCGTCTGAAATGCATAGTAACACTTTGCAGAAATGCAATAAGAATATCAGAATTAACAAAAATAAACTATATTATGAATATAATGAATATAATGAATAGTAACACCTTGCAGAAATGCAATAAGAATATCAGAATTAACAAATGTAAACTATATTATGAATATAATGAATATAATGAATAGTAACACCTTGCAGAAATGCAATAAGAATATCAGAATTAACAAATGTAAACTATATTATGATGACCTGCTCACTGAAATAACACACGCACATTTAGTTTATTGAATGCTGTTTACATAAGCAAGTTATTTTCAATTCCCAAAATGGTCACGAGTGCTGCACCTTTTTACACCTAGGTTCAAAATTCATGTCATGCTGCATTTATTTAGATCCTTCCATTCCAGTGGTGACTAATTTTAGAGTTAAAAACTTTCTCTCGCAATCTGACACTTTTGATGAGAAAGACTTCAGTTCCACATGAATTACAAAGTACGATTCGGTGCATATATTTCCAAGATTTCCACGCATTTATGTTACCGGATGGTACCGACAAGTTTAGAAACAGCAGTGGCAAACTAAACTGTAAATGAAACAAATGGTAATATTTTTCAACAGCAAATATTGCATGCGAGTCAACATGTCATGCATTTACTGCAGGTGCAAATCTTGTTCTCTGTTGGTAATGACAATGGGGGGAAAAAACGCCAAACTGACAAGCAGCACAAACTAGTTATAGTCTTTCAAATGTAACTAAAACCATTGTGTACAACATTAATTATCAGGCAACTGTCTGAACCTTACTGAAGTTTACAGAAAACCTGTCAGATTTTATATTTTTACTTTTTTGGGATGGAATGTTTCTTCTTTTGAGGAAATAATAAAAAATCCGAGGATACAGATTAGCTGGTTTTAGAAAAGACAATAACATCTGTAGGTAAGAAATGATGTACCATACACTGACATTTTAGAATTCTTTCTTAGTATTGTATAAAACCCTGTACCAAACGGCTTTCAGTTTTTCTTTTTGTGTAATTTTAAGAATATTTAAGAAGGCGAAATATTGTCCTGCATACAAGTGTGAATAGCCTTATTTGTCCTTTGAGGAAGCCTAATTTTCCCTAGCTGCATTTAACAGAAATATCATGGCACTGACCATGGTTGTTTCGAAAGCCTTGCATGACACCATGTTTTATGTGTGACAGCTAATTATAACCAATAACTGTTTTCTTTCCAGAATGGGCGGCATAGGTGGTCGAAAAAACATCCAGTACGCATCAAAAGAAAAATTATGAGAATCAGCAATGGCAGAGCTTATTACCCTAACACTACATCAAAGTATACCAGGAAAAAGAAGACACTAAAGAAATTCGTAGGTGTTAAAAAGGGAAACTCTAAGAAACTAAAGAAATCAATCGATGATAAAAAACGAACTTCAAACAAGCAAAAGAAACTAATCCAAGACAAAAAACAACCCTCAAAGAAACAAAGGAAATCAACAGATGAGAAGCGACCAACGTCAAAGAAGCAAAAGAAATTACACAATGAGAAAAGACGAGCTACAAAGAAAAAAAAGAAATCACTAGATGAGAAAAGACGAACTTTAAAGGAACGAAGGCAATTAAAAGAAACTGCAAAACGACGTTCCAAGAAACACACTTCTAACAAACAAAGATGACGGTGTTCCAGTGTTTCCCGTTTAATAACATGCTTTTTCAGTTGAATACTGCAAAATTTAATTTGAAAAAAATGGAGATTCAATTGAAAAACTGCAGTGGAACAATGGAACAATTCATCCGAAGAATGACATGGAACGACGGGAATACATTTCCATTAAATAACAAGCTGGTATGTTATTGTTGTTACTCAACAATTGTAATTTTTTTAGACGACAGTTGGTTAAAAGGGTTTAAAGGGTTTAACGAGCCTTAACCACTCCTGGTCATCTGCCCGAAGCCCTAAGGCCCTATGTCTGCAACAGCCAGATTCCCACAGTTGGTTTCAGTATATGGACAACAGTTTCGGTAAACTAGATAATAGCAGTTTATCAAGAGGCTACACAGTATTTGCAGGAACTGAACATTCTCTTGCAGTTCAAGAACTAATTACGATTTGTTCACGTGAATAACAAGCATTTTCCTGAATTCTATTGTCACGAACAGAAGCAGCTAAATCAGTTTATGTTGATGACATCATGGTTTCAGTTGCACAAGTTTTATTTAAGATAACAGAGAAATCGTCATGTTTATTGATGAATAGTTTTGTTTTTGGTCAATGACAGTAGTTTCAACTGAAATGCAATTCTTTTGTAAGCAACAATGCAGTTTCACTTGCAACCTGACTGTTTATAAACAAATTGTCAGAAGTTTTCGTGAATAACAAGATTTAACTAAAACTACTTCACGAATTAAATCTACTGCTATATTTTCTATTGATGACTTCATGGTTTCAGTTGTCAACGACCAGTTTTCGTTTTCATCACAGAGTAACGCTTTTTTTTGTTATATTTGGTGATGCCAAGATGTTTTTGTTTATTGCATATAGTAGTTTCACCTGTAATGTAATTTTTTTATACAAGACAACACAGATTCAGTTGAACAGTATTTATAGCTTCTGTTCCAGTTTATGAATGGACTTAATCATGTTGTTCAAATGAAAAACGCTTTCAGCCTTTCATGACAGCGCAGTTTCCGTTATTTTTGGTAAAGACGTACTAGACTCTGAATTCACTTAGATTGTACACATCACTGTGTACCAGCTCAGCCTCCACACGAGTTGTGTATTGAGTATTTTCTGTAATTTTGGGGATCACAAGGTGTGTACTGCCAAGTTCACAAGTCGTGTGCAGGGTGACCTGGTACACAGTGATGGGTACGATCAATGCATGGTGTCTTCAGAGTGTAGTTTTAACAGTTTCAAAGTGTTTTTTTGATTGGCAAGAGACGACACAGTTTTGGTTATAGAAAAGAAAGAGAACCTATGCTTAAAGGTAGGAACAAACTCGTGTTGTTCCAACGACTAGTACTTTGATGTCATCATTAAATCTCTGTGTTGCTCATGTGGAGAACAAAGATTTTCGTCGTTGATATCAGTGTTTCAGTGCCTCAACAGTCAGTCATAGGTAACGCCATAAAGCAATACAGTGTCAATTGCAAACCAAACAAATTTTGTACACATTAAAAGCAGTTAAAAGCAGTTAACGTTGGACACAAAATAACTTCCATAGAACACGAAGTCCAGCTTACATTGGTGGCAATATAGTTTGACTTGAATAAAATGCTGTGAGCTCAAATAATGTTTTTCACAGTAGACTGCTGATATCATTCGCTTCGCATACTCCTTAATATATGAATGCTTTTTTTTATTTATTTTTTATTAAATAAATTTATATATTTAAAATAAGGTTGTTTAATAATAATAATAAAATGTTTGGTGCAATAAAACACAGGTCAGGAAAAGTCCCCAGGGAGTCACTGACATCTAGCCAATAAAGGGCAGCATTTAAAATGCGGCAAAAGAACAATACTTCTGGTTACAAGAGATGGCACAAAGACGATTGCACCCAATTTAAACTGCCAGATTGTTCCAATCGCCTGTTAACCCCGTAATAAAATCAGTGTAAAATGAAAAACAAGAGGATAAAAAATGAAAATGAGTAAAAGTGAAGTTATATACAATAAAACGTATTCTTAGACGACGCCAGAAGTAGGGGCAACAAAGGAAAATCGGTGAATTAGTTGATGTGCATAGTGCTCGTTCAGACCTTTTTAAAAATGGTGATAGGTCGACCATTGACAACAACCTTTTAAAACTATTTACAGAGGATGCAGATACTGTTGCACTCTGCAATGAGTTCCAAACTCGGGCTACTCTAAGTAAAGAAATGTTGTCTACAATTCAGTCATGCATGTGGGATGATTAATTTGTAAATGTGGCTCTTCGTCCAGGTTACAGGGTAGACAATCGATAAGCACCCATGGATGATCATAAATGCTAGATTAAGACCAGCCTTCAGCCTTCAAACTTCCAGCGAGTTGAGTCTAAGTTTCTTGAGATGGTCACAGTAAGGCAAGTCTCTCAGGCCTTGTAATGATTTAGTAAAAGCCGCTGGACATTTTCGAAGTAGTCAATGTCCTTTAAAAGATTTGGAGACCATACCGGACTGGCATACTCCATCAAAGGTCAGACATAAACCTTATAGGCCCATAATTTAGTGCTAACATTTCCTGACTTAAAGCAACGCTGCACAATTGCAGATCTGCGGTTTGCTGCCGACACCACATGGCTACAGTGGATTGATAATTTCAAGTCTGCCGCAAACCAAGGTCTTTTACGACATGAGTGCTCGGTAAAACTTCATCATTTATGGTGTAAGTGGACGTATGTTTCTGCATCCCAACATGAAAAAGTCCTTGCATTTAGCTTACAATATGGGTAATTGCCCGTCTTCTGCCCAACCCGAGACATATTCAATCTCGGTCTGCAATGACTTATTTTCAAGAATACTAATAATCGCCGAGTGCAGCTTCAAGTCATTCTCAAATTTAACCTGGTCTGTATTTTCCGGGTTGCAGGTCAAATCGTTAAAAAGTTATAGTTTACTAAAGTTTTTTTTTTTTTTTTTTGCACGGAAAAGAACCCTGGCGAGAATCCAGGCAAAAGATGACTGGGTTTACGTTCTGGTTTCGAATTCCTGTCAAGGAAGATGGTTTTTTCATTTGTTTTTTTAGATTTACTGAACCAATGGGTGTTGTTGTTAATGCTCTTTAACCAATTGTATGGTATGCTATATGCTAATGCTGCTGTGTATTGTACGCCATAGGCAGGCTAAAATTATATTAATTTATTGTATTAATTATTATATTAATTAATTGTATTAATAATGAAGGTCACATTTTGGAAACAGATTACCAACAAATATAGTTAATACTATCTTATTTTAAATATATAAATTAATTTAAATTAAATCAATAAAAAAAAACATTCATATATGTATGTTTTATGTGGTTCCAGTAAGAGATCGTAAAACTATGTATATACAAATTCCTAGTCTGTGTCTAGTATTTCATGAATTCATTTGTATGATAGTGGTGAATAACATATAGGTAACGGAATATTTTTCGGGCTGGTAATATCCTGCAAGCTACCATGTGGCAACTTGCACTGGAGAAATACTGAATCAAAAGAAAATATTGCATAAACAGGTCATATGAACCACTAATCTAAACATTTCATAGTATTTCTGTCAAAAACTATCATTAACATTGCAAAATTGGAAAAAAAATTAAAACATCCTGTTTACCATTAAAACATTCTATAGTTTATCACCATAGTTCTCTATAGTGTGTCTCCAAAATGTTGAAGTAGTGAATGTAAAAGATCAGTGTAGTAACGCATAATAAATACGCGCAGAGGTGTGATTTGCCTTTGTAAAGAGGTAACATATTGGAAAATGAAGTCCAAGTGTTTATCGCCTGGGAAGAGATCATAACATTGGTTAGATTAATATCAAAGCATCCTCAGATGAATCACACAGATTATCAGTGCACAAATTAAGCGATGTATCCTTTGCTGCTAAAACAGAGACAGCCTTAAAAATGCAGCAGTATTTAGTATATTTTACATAGTTTTTACCTTTTTCCTTGTGTTTTTTTTTGTATTTGTTTAGGTAGTTTGTGCATTAGACATTGTATTATTTGCTCTTTTGGCGTTGCAATTATTGAATAAATAAAAAATAATAATTTCCGCAGTCTCTTAACACACAAGTCCATTCGGGATCCGTACATTTTCCCACACTCATTTTCCCGACGGTACGTTTTCCTGACAACGTTTTTCCAACAGTACCTTTACCCGACAGGTAATTTTTTCCGCAGGACCATTTCCCGACAGGTACATATTCCCGACACGACCTTTTCCCGACGGATACATTTTCCCGACAGATACATTTTCCCGACAAGACCTTTTCCCGACAGGTATACTTTTTCCCGACGGGACTTTTTCACTCTTCACTTTAAATTTTTTTTTTTTTAAAAGGACATAATTTCTTTGTTTTTCATTTCTGGTCGTATGTAAAGGACTGAACGCATTATTAACAGTTCTGCCAACCTCCCCACCAATTAAGTATTGTTAAATCAACTCTTAAAAGCTGATTTAAATTTTTTTTTTCAAATTGTAAAGGTGGGGGTGGTTGCTAGTCTTATTCCTAGCTTTATTTAACCAATTTAAAATGGGTTATATTCATCCTTCCTTACACCTTTAACATACGACTGAATTAATAATATAAAACAAGTTAAACACTAGGGAGAATTGTGCGCCTTCGAGATAGTGTCCTGGTGAGTTGAGAATCATAGTTTGTTGTGGTCTCATGTTGTTGGGTTATAATGTTGTGGTACTATAGGGACACTAGTGCCTTGTTTTATATTATTGTTAAAGTATCGAACCTAACATAAAGTATCGAATTTAACATTTCTGTCCCCAATTCGTAAATCGATAAAAATTATTTTAAAATAAGCTCTTAAATTAGATAAAAAAAAATCTTACGTAAGAATAAAATTTAATTAGAATAGCATTTCATAGAAAATAATTTTGTGTAGGAAAAAATCTTACACATCTTCACTCCCTATTTTATTTTTTTTGTTTTCTCAGATAAAGAGTTCAGGGCAGGTGGGGGGGGGGGGTAGTAAACGTGTTTGAGAAAGGTTTTCATAGAAAATCACTATACGACTAAACCAATATTATGAAACGTGTGGTGACCCTACTGAATCCTTAAAATAGTGTCCCTGTTGAATCCTTAAGAGCAAAGCAGTCAACTTTATAAGAGGGTTACGAGATGTAAACGTGAATTTTGTATTTGGACTGAAATTGGAAAAGAATTTTTGTTTCATGACTACTGGAATCATAAACACTGTCATTGCCTATCAAAATGTCGAGATACCACTGAATTTTTACGAGGCAACATAAGATCATAGTAACTGTTCTTGACGATTTTATATATCTGCAATTTTTAAAACCAACTTCAAAGGAATTTTTTTTAAAAAGCAGATGTCGGGGAAAAGTCATGTTGGGATAAGGATCTGTCGGGAAAATGTCCTGTCGGAAAAAGGTACCTGTCCGGAAAACGTCCTGTCGGGAAACAGTACCTGCCGGGAAAAAGTCCTGTCGGGAAAACAAAGTCGGGAAAACGTACCATCGGGAAAATGAGTGTCGGGAAAACGACCAGACCCGTCCATTCAGTACGATGTCCACAATAAGAAACACACTGTATCACAAGTATTATTTACTTCTTTGAAAGCGGGGCATGACGCTCCCACTGGGCATACAGCCCAACTTACCTACCGATTTCGACATCTCTTCCCTCAGTTAATAATAGCAACAATGGTCTCTTGAAACAATGGTCACTTGAACACTCTAACGACGGGCTATCAAGACTACCTATATTTAAAAGACTTAACGCTCGGTTTCACGTAGCATGCTAGACGCGTCGTCCAAGCGTTGCGCTGAACTGAAAGCACGAAGAACGAAAAACCCCAATCGTAGCATTGATTAGTGTTAGCGGGATGCACAAAAACGTGATATCTTCTCATTATTAGATGTACCGGTGTTGCAGCCCTAACGAAGATTATTTTATGGTAATGGTGACTATTCTTGAAGTCTTCGGTCGATTTACTGCTACGTCAAAGGATCCTTTAACACATTTTTAATGAGAATTGAAAACGCCGTAGCGTATCATACAGTACAATACACACGTACCTTGGTTGCTCTTCTGCTCGAAATTCATGAAATTAAACCTCCTGAGGCTTTGTTTTGTCGTCGATTGAACAAAGAGGTACGTAGCATGAAGCCATTGTTGTTAAATTTTAATAATTTGGTGTCAATGCAGTGTTTTAAGTTTAAAATCCGCCTATCGCGCGTCACACATACCTTTCAAAGTTCAGACCGCATGCTAGAGCAGTTCATTTTTGGGGTGTAAGTAGCGCGACTGGAGGCAGAATCGGTGGCTAACTGGACGACACGTCGAATTTCTAACGTTAAGCCTTTACATACAAGCCTTGGGGCTATACTAAATTGCGTGCTGAGATCTCTCTCTGAGAGATAATGCTGAGACATCTTATCCACCTACGCAGCAATAGTCTACCACAGATTTGTGGAAGGAATAGTTTTATTGTTGTCTGAAAGGGTAGTTCGGAATCAAGCTAGAATGCAATGACACAAGCAAATTTTATGATTATTAATGTTTGTTTCTTTTGCCGTTCGGAAATATCCAATACCTGAAAATATGTAGCATTCCTCCCTGAAGTATGCTTCTCTTGATGGAGTTTTAAAGTTGTTTCGAGACGGCCAGCTGCGTAACCCCTCCTGCGCATGCGCTAGGATCCTCTATAAAAAAATTCGGGCGAGACTGGCCCGTCATCTTTTCCCTCCAGTGGTTGCCGGAACGTCTACCTCTTCAGCTTCTCTTCAAGCAACAGTCCGACTTTTGACATCTGTCCATGTCCTGTTTTCTGCTATCCGAGTTTCGACTCCGTCTCCATCCTGATTTGTGCAGTCCGACTTTCCCTCTATCTCTATCCTGATTCTGCTGTCTGACTTTCAAGATCGCGGATAGCCAACGCACGCTCAAGCAGACGACGCCATGGCCCGTTCAAAGGAAGCGACGACTGAGACCGGAAACAAGATGGCCGCCCCATCGCCTCGCAGTCCGTCGCCTGTCGATCCTAATATCGTTGTCAGTACTTCAATTCAAGTGTCTCCTTCTGCATCATCACTTCCATGTGGCCAACTTTTATCCCATTCTTCAATTAAGTAGGCCAAGAAAAAGATACACTCTCACAGATCGTCATCTTCTAAATCGCATCGATCTTTATCCGAATTTCCACTCGCTCTGTCATCACGCTCGTCCAAGAATTCGGACTGTCCTTCGCACACGTCTCAAAACCCGGACTATTTTTCCAGGAATTCGGACATTCGATCACACAAGGACCAACCTCTATCCGCATTGCAAGTACACACTCTAATGGACCATGCCATACGTGAATTCAACTACAAGTGAACAATAAACAAACTACCTTCATCATCGCACAGCCTTTCCTACACCCAAGATTGGATTACTAATTCGTCTTCATCTTCTCGCAAATGTCACCACTCACCAGGCAAGTCTTCTCGAATTAAAACTTCCAAGCATTCCACAAGGAAAAAAGAAGATGATACTGTATTTGTCAGTTTATCGGCCCCTCCGAAAAAGAAACAACGACACAACAGCCCGGACCATTCAATTATTACCGAAACTGATCTTGAATCGGCTTCTGTCCTAAACAATTCGTCTCGACAAGTCTTCCCGACATTCAAGCAATTCAGATTCAATGGAAACATCACGTCACGCCCACTTTAACGACTGCTCTACAGACGAAGACGACGATGCTGAAAATACATCGATCCCATTATCCGAACTCCTTCGCAAGGATGAAGAATCCATTCCGGACTGTTTTCTATACAAACCCTCACCCACAACCGCTGCTTCAACGAAAAATAGGGGTCTCACCAGAGGAATTGGTTACTGTCAACGAGACAAGACTCTCAAATCCCATCCTATGCTCGGCTAGTCGACAACACTTCTCACAACTCTACTACGCAACGGCTGTACCTTCTTGGGAAAAGGAGAACCATTGGAACTGGACAATGATCCACCTCCCCCCAAGCCTGGACGTGAAAACTGGTTCTTTCGCCCTTATGGTGATGGCGCAGCAAACCCAGGCCACTTTGGAACCTACACCGTATCTGAATTTTTAACATCTGAAGCCAAGATCGATTTCGGAACAGCCCTCCACATTCCTAAACGAATCGATATCCCTTCCGCAGTCCTGAAAGACATCGACAAGATCACCTGTCTTAGTCTCCGAGCTCTTTCTCAAGCTGACGTAACTTACACGGCAATCTATGCCTTATGCGAAAAAGTCTCAACTGAACAGAGTCAATCCGAGGCTGCACGTCTCAACAGCATAATCCAGCAGCTTTCAAGAAGGCATCTTTTGCAGTCTACCACTCCATGAACTGGTCAACAAAGGCTCTTTTCAACACGACCCTCCTTTTAAGAGATGCGGCCCTGAACACTTCAACAAATATCAATGACTCCACCCATCACATCTTGAGAAATCAGCCCATCCACGAAACGGACACACTCTTCCGCGGTCTGATTCCTTAACTTGCTCCACACTTGGAATCCTCACGCAAGCCAAGCTTCAACAGACACTTTTACAAAAACCAGAAGTCCTTTCGTTCCAGTCCTAAAAAATCGGATTACAAAGACTCTCACTCATCTAATCCCTCAGAGCCAACCCATTTCGATGACCCAAGGCCATCAAATAAACCCTCTGACAACCGATCCTTTGGACGCAAGTCAAATTACAGAGGAAGGGGAAAGAAGAACAACAGAGCTTCCACACCAGACTGTCGCAGCTTCCACTCATCCAAGACGTCCCACAGGAAATCCCACAACCGATGACACACTTCGTCAAGCCATCCCAGTAGGTGGCCGCCTTCAACATTTTCGCTAGGCCTGGGAGAACATCACAAACGACAACTTCATACTCTCCATCATAACAGACGGCTTTCATCCCACCTTCCTGACCAAACCAAAATTAATCGCACCCCCTCCCTGGGAATTTGCACCAAAAGCAAGCCCTCAGCTTTCCATGGAAATTCAAGAACTTCTCGAAAAAAGAGCCATCCAAAAAAGCCCAAATCCAAATCAACCTGGTTTCTACAGCACTATTTTCCTCACACCCAAAAAAACCGGAGGAGAAAGATTAATCTTCAACCTGAAACCACTAAACAAGTTCATGGAAAATCCTCACTTCAGGATGGAAACGTTCGAAACCATTCGGTAAAATCTAAACAAAAACGACTGGATCATTTCTCTCGACCTAGAAGATGCATATCTTCACATCCCACTCCATCAGGCAGTCCATCATCTTTTCTGATTCATGTATGACGGAAGTGTCTACGAATTCATCTCCCTATCATTCTGACTAAATCCCGCACCAAGAATTTTCACTGCTGTCCTGAAACCTGTTCTAGCCCACCTGCACCAAAACCAAATTCCAGCGAGTGCATATTTGGAGGATTGGATCCTCAACCACGAATCACCCACCCAACTCATTTCAAACCGAGAATTCTCCATGACCCTCCTCTCAAATTTAGGCTTCGGCATCAACATAAAGAAATCCTACTTTTAACCTGCCCAGTCCTTCATCTTCCTAGGAGCCTCATTCAATCTCGCATCTGCAACCATCACTCCTTCTCCAGATCGAATCAAGTCGACATTATCTGCCTGCAGGAACTTTCATCAAAGACCAAGTCACACACTTCCAGACCTAAACTGCCTGATAGGAGCCTTGGACTCCATGGCATCTCTTGTCCCCTACGGGAAATGGATGACAAGACCCTTTCATCATTTTCGGATCGATCACTGGAAAGATACTCATCCCTCATCCACCAGAACATCACTAATGGACGAAACCGTTCCCTTCGAGATTCTCCTCTGGTGGTCAGACATCAAGACACTATCTCAGGGAGTCCCTCTTCACGAACCACAACCCGACCTGATCATTTTAACAGATGCATCATTACAAGGATGGAGAGCTCACATAAACCAATTGGAAACTTCAGGAACATGGGCTGACCACGAAATGGACCACATCAACATCCTGGAAATGAAGGCAATCCTAAATGCACTCCACCACTTCCAACTCGCCATTCAAGGGAAAATAGTCCAAGTCCAATCAGGCAACACAACTGCAGTCGCCTATATCCGCAAAGAAGGTGGCACTCACTCCCGTCGTCTCCATCACATCACTTCCGAAATTTTCCGACTTTGCATCTCTCTACAAACAACCATTCTACCACTCCGCATCCCTAGAAATCGCAACGTCATAGCAAACTCCCTGTCTCGTCAGAAACCACCTTCTGGGAATCGTCTCTAAACACATCCATCTGCGAATCTCTATTCAACCTCTGGGGCAAACCCATGATCGACCTATTCGCCACGAGACAGAATGTTAAACTTCTCCAGTTCATCAGCCCAATTCCCGACGACAGAGCCTGGACAGTGGATGCCCTCACCTTTCCATGGAAGAACCTTCACGCCTACCTCTTCCCACCATTCAAACTTCCCCCAATAATTCTTCAAAGAATTCAAACAACACCCGGTCTATTCCTACTAATAGCACCAAATTGGCCAGCACCACCCTGGTTTCCCCTTCTACTAAAACTTCTCATAGACCACCCAAGAAGACTACCAGAAATTCCAGATCTATTGTCTCAAAGGAAAGGCACCCTCTTCAACCAACACAGCAACAGTCTACAACTACACGGGTGGCTACTGTCATCCATCTCCTCAAAGAGCGTGGAATTTTTGAAGAGGAAGCATCCAGGATCGCAAGCAAATCAATCCGTAACTCAACAAACAGAATCTACGATAGTCACTGGAAACGTTGGTTTCATTGGTGTCACGGAAGGAAAGTTAATCCAATCAATTCCACTTTACCAGAACTCCTAAATTTCCTCAATGACCTTTTCAAAGAAGGTCTCAAAGAGTCTACATGCCTAGTATACAGATCTGCCCTTAACTCCGTTTTCAAAGCAGCTGGATCATCACATCTTCAGGATGACTTTCGCATCTCAACCCTCATCAAATCCTTTGAAGTAGAAAGACCTTCCATACAAAGAACCTTTCCTGACTGGGACCTATCCATCGTACTACAATCCTTAATGAAACCCCTTATGAACCACTACAAAGCTGCTCTCTGAACCTGCTGACACGCAAGACTGTCTTTATAACCAGCCTGGCTTCAAGCCTTCGCTGCAGCGAAATCCAAGCATTGTCAATTGATCCTGCTTGCTGTTTCTTCCATGAAAACTTTACGGCAATTCATTTAAGAGCAAGGGCATCCTTTCATGCAAAGACACAACGACCGTCTGAACCCTCAAAACCAATTGTCATCCCCGCTCTCACAAACATAATTGGAGATGAACCAGAACGATTCCTCTGTCCAGTCCGTGCACTACGCTTCTACATCAAAAGAACTGAAAACAACGAATGTCGCAAAGGCCGCAACCAACTATTCTTACCCTTCAGAGTTGACTTCGGCACCAGTAGATTGCACTGACAACAAAATTAGGATCACGGCGCACGAACTCAGAGCGATTTCAACCTCCTGGGCATTTCATAACAACATAGGCATCAATGAAATCCTACAAGCAGCCTCCTGGAGAAATCAAACTGTATTTACAAGTCATTATTTCCAGGAAATGACAACCCAAGAAAACGGATTACATCGTCTGGGACCTATCGTCACAGCCAGACATGTCATCCAACCCCTTTAAGCACTGAAAACAGACACCAACAAGTTGGAATCTCTGAAGCAGATGTCCTGAACACGATGTCCTGAACACGATGTCCTGAACATGATGTCCTGAACACGATGTCTTGAAGCAGAAGCGAGACCTAAACAAAACGGCCCTTTTCAGGGCCACAAAGATTTCACGAAAGAGATCCAAATTCCTGTTTTCATTCTATTTTCAATAAAGTGAGAAGTGTATCTTTTTGGAGGTAAGCAGCTCGTAACCCTAGGGTACTTGTCAAGGGTGCCCACCACTTGAGTTGACGAGGTCTACTGAAAATGCTACAAATTTTCAGGTATTGTATATTTCCGAACGGCAAAAGAAATAGTATTTTGCCGGCCCTCCTGTCTGGCCGGATGAAAATTGTTTCTGTTGCCTAATAGGAAATATACAATACCTGAACCCACCCTACCTTCCCTCTTCGAGTCACCACTTGACATATCGAGAGGCAAAAGATGACGGGCCGGTCTCGCCCAAATGCTTTTATAGAGCATCCTAGCACATGCGCAGGAGGGGCTACGCAGCTGGCCATCTCGAAACAACTTTAAAATTCCAGCAAGAGAAGCATACTTCAGGGAAGAATGCTACAAATTTTCAGGAATTGTATATTTCCTATTAGGTAACAGAAACAATTTTCAGCCGGCCAGGCAGGACGGCCGGCAAAATACTGTTTTTAATACAAGTAAGGGAAGGACGTGTTCTAACTATCTGTGATGGCGACCGCAAGTGACGGACATGTTTTGCTAAGCTCCTGTTGTAGATGTCTTTCTGCTATTACCTCCAGAGATAGTGTTCTTTCCTGTTGCCTCTGTTACAGAGCCAGCCATGCTGTATGTACCGATCTGCCGGACTATGCCTCTCAGTCTCCCTTCTTAAACCAGGTAATGCGTCGGGTTGAGATGGTTTTGTAAACAGTGTTCCCCGTCGCCGACACCCTTATTGAACGGAACAGAGTGATTGGTGACATTTTGCACAAATTTGACTTACTTGCTGTTGAAGTTGGGAACCTTACTGTTGAGGTTCGACAGGGTTTTGCTAGATTTGGCCCTTCCAACATGGGAATTTCTAGGATTCCTGATGTACATCCTGAAAACATCGCCCATTTTGCCGAGGGAGCAAAGGTACAGCAGGTAACGCACACCCCCGCCAAATTGGTCGATCCGACTATCTCGTGCCGTCCTAAAAATCATGTATCTACTACCGATTTTTTTATCAACACTTTAAATGCCCTTAAATCGGATCCCAACTTAACACTTTCACATCCTGATGATTCAACCATACACGAAAGTTGCTCTGTTAGTCGGCGGCCAATTTTCGGCAACACTTCTCAAGACCACAAAGGCTCAGCTGCCTCAACTAGCCTTAACTCTCCTCCGTCGAAAGCGCCAGACAAACAAGCACCGCTGCGCCCTGAAACTAATATTGCCGAACTTGATGATTTCAGGACGCAACTTTCCCGGCGGGATTATCGTCGCCTAAAAAATAATCGTGAAAAGAATCATGAAACCAATGAAACTGGCTCTCCAGTTTCTAAACTGGGAAATGCTGACAGGCCTGTTTTGCCATCATGGGCTACTCAACGACCAACCGTTAGTGTTTCATCCTCGACCACGGCCAACACCCAAGCTCTGCCCCATAATACTCAGCAACATATTACTAAAATCTTTGTTGGCGGGCTCCACGTCAGTATGAAAGTTGATCACATCCAAAGCCTTATCAAAACCATCTTTGGGCTTACGGTGGGTTGTTATCCACTGCGTACGTCATACCCAACGTATAAATCGTTATGTGTCACTGTTGATAGTAACTTTGCCGATATTATCATTAGTTCTGATGCCTGGCCACCTGGTGCTCGTGTTTCCCATTTCACTGGACGTAGACGTAAACAAACCAAAGGCCCCACTACTCCCAATCAGGCTGGACCCTCCACCGGTGCACATCATTCCCTTAAGGAACCAACAACTGGGCAACAAACTATAGACCAATTTTTTAAGCCAAATCTTCTCAATCATCCAGCTAGGACTTTGGTAAACAATATCACCACCCGGAAAAAAAAGGCACTGAAGCTAACAGAAAAGGAAACACTAGCGTCACAAGGGATTGGAGTGATCTGACAGAAGGCGACGAGAATGGGAATTCTCTGCACCTCTCTGGGTCAGAAGAACTTCTCAACAACTTAACACAAGATGATCTGGAGACTGATCCTAATATGCTCTAAATTCAAGAGTAAAAATTTTTTGCCAAAGGGTTGTTTGCCACATAAGACTTCCAACAAAACTTTTTACTCTCTAAAGCTCTCAAACTTTAATCCTCAGGGGCTGCTCAGCAAGCTTGATGAACTCAAACTTCATATCAACACGGAAAATCCGGATGTGATCTGCGTCATTGAGACGCACCTTTCCAGCAGAGTGGACAACTGCACCCTGGGGCTTCCAGGTTACATTCTGTATCGTTGCTACAGGGATACCTATCATCATGGTGGTGCTGCCATTTATGTTAAATCTTGCATCCCCTCGACTCTCCTTGGTTCCTCTTCTGACCCCCATGGAGAGTGGGAATTTATTCAGTGCCGGTTGAATCTTGCTTAGGATTGTCATCTGCATGTGGGCTGCTGCTATCGAGTCCCTAAAATCAGCTTTTAAGTCAGCTGGCCTGCTCTCCTTTCGTCTCTCAACCATTTCATCATGCTGTCCAAGGGCTGCCAAATGATCCTGACTGGTGAAGACCACCATAAATTGGACCACGCTCATTACTTCCCAATCGGAAAATAGTGCTGCTTTTGAATTCCTGGATTTTTTACAAGACCATGGCCTCCTCCAACATGTTGTGAAGCCTACCAGACATAGAACAGAACAAAACTCTAGCTTACTTGATCTTGTCATTACCAATGCTGACCTTACTGTTTCTCCCATTATTCATTACCCCTCCCCCTTTGGGCTTAGCGACCACAATGTTCTTTGTTATAATCTCCAAATTGTCTTTCACATTAATCTTCCTGGCGATCCCCGTTCCAATTATAGAAAAGCCGACTTCATGTTAATCAATGACATTTTTGCCTGTATTGACTGACCTGCTAGGTTCAGGGGGTGGGACGTGAACTCCCAACTTGAAATTGTCGAAGATTTCATTCTTGATGTTATTAAGAATTTTATTCCTGTGTTTACCCCTTCCACCAAAAGTGCCCCACCTTGGCTGGACCACAACATCAGGTCCCTGATTAGACAGAAAAAACGTGCCTATAATCGTCTTCGTGGCTTTCCCTCCCCCTCAAATATGACCCTGTTCAAAGCTGCCTGAAGTGCTGCCGTTTCTGGTCTTTGCTCTGCCCGTCGTGTTTATGAGGAATCCCTTATTCTCAAAGCTAAAGCGGACCCTAAGTCACTTTTTGCCTATGTTAATCGCAATAGGAAGGCTGCTCCTACTAACTGTCTGAAGAGTAATGACGGTCCTATCTTGCTCGATGACCTTGATATTGCGGTGGAATTTGGTTCGCATTTTGCCTCTTCTTATCTGCCACATTTCCCCAGCCCTCCAGTGGATGCTGGTTTCATTACTGCTCCTTTCCTGTGCTCGGACGTGGAGCATGCTTTCGTTGCTTTAAGGGAGGATTCTTCCTGTGGCCCTGATGGCATTTCCCCTCTCTTTCTTAAATCCTGTGCTAAATCTCTTGCTACCCCTTTCTTTTTGATCTATCAAAGTTCCTTATCTTCCTGCACTTTTCCTACTCGTTGGAAAGAAGCTAATATCACCCCTGTTCATAAGGGTGGGTCCCTTCACGATGTTAATAATTACCAGCCGATTAGTCTTCTTTGTGTCGCTTCTAAAATCCTTGAAAGGTTTTTCCATAAATCTGTTATGAGCATTGGTCAACATCTCAATATCGACTTTAAATTCCAACACGGTTTCCTCCCAGGCCGTTCTTGTCAATCTAACCCACTAGAAACTTACAACCACCTTACCACCTTCCTGGACAAAGGGATGCAATGTGATCTTGTATTCTTCGACTTCAGCAAAGCCTTTGATTCTGTTTCTCACTCCCTTCTCCGTAACAAACTGTCTTATTTGAAATTTCCTAAATCACACATCTCCTGGATCTTTCTCACAGACGACAACGTGTTAGTCTCAGGGGTTCTTCTAGTGATTGGGTCCCTGTTACCTCTAGGGTCCCCCAGGGTTTTGGGCCCCCTTCTTTTCAATCTTTTCCTGAATGATCTCCATTCTGTCATCCACTCCTTTAGCAGGAGCTATGCGGACGACCTGAAAATTCTCTCTCCCGCTTACCTCCATCAAGATCTTCAGCAAGACATCGACGCTGTTGCCATCTGGTCGACCAAAAACTGTCTTGCTCTAAATCCTCCCAAATGCGTGGTGCTGCATTTTGGGCATAACAACCCATACTACAGCTACCACCTTGGTAACTCTACTATCCTACTAATACGTCCCATAGGGACTTGGGCATTTTGGTTGATTCGTCTCTTAAATTTCATGTTAATACTAATTATATCATCGGCAAAGTCTTTAAAAAAGCCCACTACATTCTTAAAACTTTCTCTGCTGTCTCACCAAAGCTGTTTGCTCTCCTGTACAAAACCTTCCTTCGCCCTACACTCGAATTCTGTTCTCAGATTGGCCGCCTCTGTTATGCCTCATTCTTCGCCCGTCTTGAAACTTGTCAGCGCCGCCTTACAAAATGGTGCCTTCCCCTAAAACACTTTTCTTATGAAGAACGTCTTCGCAAACTGAACCTGACCCCTGTCAAAACCAGATTCCTCCGTGGAGATCTTATCCTCACGTACCAAATCTTAAACCACCTCATTGACATTCAGACTGCTGACTTTTTCTGTCTTTCTCATACCATGACCAGGGGGCACCCCCTTAAACTCTGTAGAAGTATTTCCTCCGGCAACGTGCGGCACAGGTTTTTTTTTCTGAACGTGTGGTCGAAGCATGGAATGCTCTGCCCGTCTCGATTGTTCTTTCCTCTTCACTTGATTCCTTTAAAAATCGGCTGGACCACTTTCTTGCTTAGGCTTTTTTCGGTGGCTGGCCCCTTGTTGGTCTGTGTTTTTGGTGGTTGGGGAGGGTAGGGGGTGCTTCTTGGCTTTTAGCTTGCACCGTCGGGTTATTCTATTCTATTCTATTCTAATACTAATTTATACTAGGAGGAAATGAAAGCATACACAGTACTGTCTATACTTATAAGTGATATGATCAAACTAAGTTATGGATATTTCTTTGGTATTCCGACACATTTTACATTAATTTGGTAGATAGCTCACACTCCACTCGATGTAGGTTGCTTCCCACAGAAGCCTAATGCTAGCCATGCTGACACAACCGTCTGTCGTATTTTTGAATATTTTTAAATTTGTTTGTTAATTATAGAGTTTTTTCAAATACAGGTTCATTTATCGCAAACATATACACGTAATTAAACGTTTATTTATCACTGATGCAGCCCATTTGGCTCTCCGTCCTGTAATTACACGTTTATTGTCTTACTGCATCACTGTTTAAGATTTCGAAAGCATCCGTCATCGCACAACGATAAATAACCCAGTTAGCCAACAACGGTTCTCTACTTTTATTTCTGAATTGTTACTCGATTCCGAAGTGCCCCATCACGGTTCATACCACGGCAACTCAACGACGACTAGTCTCTTCAGACAATTTCTCTTTAAAAAAAAAATAGGAAAAAAATTGTTTGAAGGGGCTGATCAGTGTTGAGTTTCCGCTGTATGAACGGTGAAGTGGTACTTCGGAATAAAATAACAATCAAACAATAAAACTAGAGAACCTTTGTTGGCTAAATGGGTTATTCGTCGTTGTGCAATGACGGATGCTTTCGAAATCTTAAACAGTGTAATTACAGGACGGAGAGCCAAATGGGCTCGATTATTGCTAAATAAACGTTTAAATACGTATATACGTGTGTGATAAATAAACCTGTATTTGAAAAAACACTATAATTAACAAATAAATTAAAAATACTCAAAAATACGACAGACGGTTGTGTCAGCATGGCTAGCATTAGGCTTCTCTGGGAGACAACCTACCAAATTGGGTGAGAGCTATCCACCAAATTAATGTAAAATGAGTCTGAATAACAAAAAAATATTACTCATAAATTGGTTTTATTATATTGTTCATGAATATAAATTAGTATTAAAAACAAGCATCAATAATTATAAAATTTGCTTGTGTCATTGCATTCTAGCTTGATTCCGAAATACCCCTTCAGACAACAACAAAACTATTCCTTCCACAAACTTTCCTTGCTACATTGTTGGCAGAACCCACTAATAAAACATGCTGAAGAACAATGACATCTGCATAAACAATCTTGCACGCAACAGTCCCATTGTCTAGCTTTCTGAGCAAAAGAACGTCAGCACGATTCGTTCGTGCTTACAATAAGGAACGGGCTGAGATGTTGAAATCGGTAAATAAATTGGATATCACCCAGCGTTCTCAGGCTGAGAGGTAGGAATTGCTTAAAGCTGCACGTTTTGATCACGATCTGATTTGATTTGGTTCGATTTATTCTGAGTACTAGGTGGCCTGCAAAGCCATACACTCATACCTAAACCTAACCTATAATAATCTAACCTAAGTTAATCCTAACCATAAATTCAGCATAACCCTACACCAACACTGTGCACCAACACACCCAGTCACACAAACCACAGGGACACACCACATCTTAGCGTCAAGTCACCACTCCACCGTATTCTGACCTCCATAAACTGCTGGGCACTCTGACTCCCACCACTACAGAAACCAAAGTATTACCAGAAGAACCACAATAGCCACCAGCCCACGTGAACACCAATCGATGCACCAAACTATGGTGGTGGAGCAGAGCGAAGAAAAAAAATCGAGGATTTCACGATCTCAGTCCTCCTTTAACAATGGAACACGTCGGGATTGCAATAATGGTTTAGACCTGAGATGCAAAAGAAGGAGTGATATGGGATACCACGCCTGCTCTGTATATCACGCTTGCTCCGGATATCACGTCTGCTCTAGATATCACGTCTGCTTACGAATTAAAGAATATCATACGTGCTCCAGATTTTTAAAAGAACGTTACAGCCTTGATTAAAATTAAAAAGAGCTCCGTGAAGAACTTGCTTTGCTCAAGCACGAAAAATTGCTTTCGTTTTATTTTTTTTTCTTGTTGTACAAAAATATTATGACACTGAACAATAACGGTGATTTAGGCTTTAAAATTGCAAATGACGTTACATCCTTGAAACAGATCAGTGAAAAGCAGTAAAAATATGAGAGTCATTAAAAATATTATATACTATCGTTTCATTAAATCAAACATTTTTATCCATGCACATTTTAGGTTTTGTCAAACAGAACGACGATGACCTTGATGCATCCGTGTCTACTTATCATATGAATGAAATGAAGTTACAGAACTAAAATGTAAATATGTATAAGCAATGAATGGCCTATTTCACGATTTTCCGTTTTCCTCGTCAGTCTGATCACTGATAATTTTTCTTGGTGGATAACTCTCACCCTACCCGACTACAGTTGTACGCTCCTATGTCCTTCCTCGTCCACCCCAATCCGCAAAAATCGTCACAAAGCCCATGCTGGCCATTCTGGCAAACCGTCTGTCATGTTTTTCATTATTTTTAATTTATTTTCGAAATGTGCAGCTTTTCAGTTTGAATTAAACCTAAACCAAAATTATTACACATTGAATTTACGTTTATTTATTAGTAATCGAACCGATTTGGCTCTCCGTCCTATAATTACACGTTTATTGTCCTACCGCATACCTGTTCAGAATTCTGAATGCTTCCGTAATTGCACAACGACGAATAGGCCTAACCCATTTAGTCGATTGTTAACTGGATTCCGAAGTGCTCCCTCACCGTTCATACCGCGGAAACTCAGCTCCCATTAGCCTCTTCAAACAACTTCTCTTAAAATATTACTAAGAGTTGTTGTCCGAAAGGGCTATTCCTCGCGAGTTTCTGAGTTATGAAGGTGATGGGGCACTTTGGAAACGAGTTACAATCCATAAACACGAACACAGAATCCTTCACCAAACAACGAAAAACAGTGTTGTCAACAATGACATCTTTGTCACATTGTTGACCCTTTATGAGCAAAAGAATGTCAGCACGATTATTTTTTGTTGTGTGCGTACTATACCATTGTTATCAGACTGAGATCGTGAATAGGTTATCACTTTCCTTGGAGAGATACGACAATGGCTTGGCTTGGTTGGCTTGTATTGTAAGACGATCATGATGGAGGCTGATGTAAAATAACTGCTGGAGCACATGTGTATGGCGAGTCAAATTAAGCCGCCAGAAGTCAAGTCAGGAGTTGTGTCAAGTAAAGTGTTTCGTGTCATTTGTGATAAAGCTTGTAAGAGGGGTATCCTGCAGGGTGTGGTTTCTTTGTATGGTGTAATGGAAGATGGAGGACAGGAGGAGAAGAAAGAGAGACTGAAGGGCAACAATAGTGACAATAGAAGTAGCATCAAGAACAAAAACAAAGGTTCTATTGTTGGGCAACAACAACATGTCATACACAATACTTTGGATGTAGCTGAAGAGATTGATACTCTGCTGCAAGAATTGTGTACATCAAAAGTTTTTTGTCATCTGACATTAATACCGGTGTGGTGGATGATGAAGTGTTCAACAGAGTGATGGAAGAAGCAAGGAGACGGGGACTATCAAGGGCCATGGTGTGTAAATTTGGCATTAAGACATGTTTGGATATTGTTGCCAAAGTTGTAGAGCAGAGTGGTGACCAGCATGAACCATCTTCGGCAAGTAATAGTGACATAGAGGCAGAACGTCATGGTGTACTGCATGCGGTTGAGAAGCTTTTCTCGACGGCTGTGCAAGAGAGTGGTCATCCACAAGATGCTGTGAGGGAAGTAAATCGTGGAGCTCGTGACAGGAACAACACCTGGAGAATAATGGCTCTCCAGAAACTCTATGGTGGAGGCCTTTTGACTGCAGACTTGATCCGGTCACTGGTGCTCCTTTGCAAAGAGAAGGGTAGGCCCTACTCTCTCACCCAAATATATCTGAGTGTGGAAGAAGTTGTGGGCAAGGGAGAGATCGATGTTATTGGTGCTTTAAAGCAGGGGAGCACATTTGAAGTGGTGTTGGCTTCACCAGCGGCGAAAGGAAACTGTATGCTGCTCAGTTTACAATAAATGGAGGAGCAGTTGAAATTCACGATCTGCACAACCAGCCAGTGTTTGCTCGTGTCCATTGGTTACTACATAGTACAACCCCGGCTGACCTTGCTTTGGCCATGTCTGAGTTTGGGACTCTAGAGTCCCACAATTTCGAGCGATTAGTAGTCAGAGGAGAGAGGGTCTGTGATACTGGAGTGCATCTGGTGAGTTTCCGGATAAAGCCGTTTGAAACAATAGACCATGTTCTGGACATTTGTGTTGTTAAAGACATGCCAGCTCTTGTAGTGATCGCCTACGGCGCGGCGCGGTGCTTGAAGTGTGGATTAGTTGGTCATTTCAGGCACACATGCGTGAGCATCCGCTCCGCAACCTGCGCACAGTACCGAGACCCCCCTGATCTGTGTGTTCACTTGCAAGCCACGAGGGCAGAAGTTGAGCAAGATGTAGTGCAGACAGTCCGTTCGAGTGTTCAAAGGTTTGTGTCAGACAAGAAGGATGCTCGCCAGTGCACCTCTAGTAAGAATACAAGTGTAGCAGTCATGCCTGAAAACAGTGCGGCTAGGACAAAGCTGCAGCAGAGTGCGTTGCAGAATGGGGTCCCTCAAGCAGTGGCGATGTATTTGAGTGTGCAGAAACCGACGGTTGCTGGATCGACTGGCTCTTGTAGTCCAAAAGTTTGTTACGACTCTAAAGATAATGATGGAGGAGTTGCTCTTCCAGCAAGGAAGAAAAAGAAAAGAAGAAACAAGTCAGGTAGAGCAGGTAAAGTACAGTGAATCCGGCTATGTGAATGCAGGTGTTGATGTAACGGTTCAGTCTGTTTGTGACAAAGAAGTTCAAAGTCAAGAAAGTGGCCTTGAAGTGTTCAAAATGGTGAAGAAGTAATGGTTGGCATTCAGACAGATCATCGTGGGAGTAGCGAACACAATTATTGTGTTGCTAGTAGAAATAGTGTTGAGTGTGCTGATCAAAATTTTTTGTCGATAATGATCAGTCAGGGATGGCATTACAGTCAAGTGTTGGCTTGGTAGAAGTGCAGTTGCAAGGCAATGGACTGGGAGAGGGGTGTGGTGTTGGGTAGAAATTAGGTTAGGTAGTTGTCAGTAGTTTTTAATTTGTTATTCTTATTGAGTGCTTAGGGGATAGAATCCTGGAATGCCAGGAGCATACAAACCAAAATTTCTGATCCCGAATCTTTTCTTCAGGATGTTGATATTTTAGGAGTCCAGGAAACTATTGTTCGAATTTGCGATAAAGCTGCTTTTTTCCGATCCGACTTTGTGTGAATAGAGAAAATATGGGGTTCTTCATTAAGTGGTCAGTTCCGTATGTTCTGTGCCCGATGTCAGCCTGTTTTGAGGGGCGATGCCTGAGCGGTTCATGTGACATCCACGCATACTGTTCAAGAGTGGGTGAAGTGGATTACTCAATTAGTGACCCTGTTATGGTCTGTGGGGACTACAATGCGCACCATTTTGACTGGGGGTGGGTAAAAATAGATAGCAAAGGTTGTAATCTCGTGTTGACAATTGAACGATTGGATCTGTCAGTGTTACAGGACGGAACTCTGCCCTTTTGCAGATGGAAACTTGGTTCCATTCAGGAGTCAGTGTTGGACTTTTTTGTTTGTTCATCCAGTATTAAGAAATGCTTCCAGTTCTCTGTGTCAGACGATCAAAGGGGCAGTGGCCACTTCCCCGTGGGCCTGTTCCCTCGTGGCCATTCTTGGCCTCTTAAGATGCTGTCGAGAAAGTGTCCGCATGCCTCCAATGGAATTTTTAGGGATTGGGTTGCTTCTAATGATGTGGTGGTGGTTCAAGAAGAAGTCCACCTATGCATGCATTCAGCCTGTCTGGTGGACTAGGCTCTGCTCTCGTGCAGTACGGGATAGACGGCAGGTGTACTGTCATTGGAAGTGCAACTCATGTGAATATACTTGGTTTGTGCATCAGGGAATAGTCAGGAGGCGGTGTACGTGATTCGTAAGGAACGTGAATTGTACCCTGACAGGGTGTGTAGAGTGTCTGTACCTCTGGATCTCTTGCGAATGCCTGGCAGGTGATTAATCAAGGATTTAACAGAATATCACAGATGTGGGTTTATGACCCGCATGAGACATCTGCCTCTGTTCTGAAAGGGGAACTCATGGGAGAAGCATTTTGCGACAGGTTTGCAAGTGTATATGCTCTGTCGACTGGGAATGTTCCGCCCCCTTCTGTTCGCAGGGATGTCAATAGCTCTGTGGAAGATTGCCCTTGAGATGTGTCAGAGTTTTCGTCTGCACTTGCATGGTGCAATGACAATAGCTCTCCAGGCATTGAGGGGATCTCCTATAAGAGTGTACGGAGCCTCCCCAGGGAGGCCGTTGAAGGTGGTGTAGCTCTACTGCAGTCGGTCTTTAGAGGGAGTGCTGTTCCTACCTCATGGCTGTATACTTTAATTGTTCCTGTTCATAAGCCAAAAACTCCACATGCAGATGTTTCCAACTATCATCCTATTTCTTTGTTATCCAATCTGTGCAAAAACTACGAGAGGATGCTCATTAAAAGGCTTAGTTGGCATCTAGTGTATTATGATTGTCTAGCACCGACCCAGTTTGGCTATCGTGCTGGGAGGAATGCACAGGATGTGATCATGTTCCTGCTATCTGGAATTTATGAAGCATGGGTACATGGCCACGCCGTAGTTGCTGTGTTTTTAGACATTACGGCTGCGTATGACACTGTGAGTGTTGAGTGGGTCAAGCTCAGCCTTGTTTGCATGGGTGTGAGCAGAGGACTGGTTGATGCGGTGTGTGCCCTTCTGGGTGACGACAATTTGTTACAAGAGTTGATGGTTTCTGGTCAGCAGAGGCGAGTACTGATCGAGGCCTCCCTCAAGGGAGTTGCCTCAGTCCAGTATTGTTTGCGGTTGCCATTAAAGACATCCTGCTTGAAATTAGAGAATCAGACAATATTGTGTGTTATGCGGACAATGTCGCTCTGTGGTTTCCTGGGAGTGTGCCCTGGCTACTGTTGCAGTGTGCTCATGTGACTGTGGAGCGAGTGTCAGGTCTCCTTTGTGAAAGAGGTTTGCTGCTAGCCCCATCCAAGACAGAGCTAGTTGTCTTCAGTAAGTCGCGAGCATGAACCAGGTTCCCCTGTCCATTGTAGTGGATGGTGTTGTTGTTAGCCAGGCACATGGTGTCAAGTACCTTGGTGTCTTTTTAGATGAACATCTTGATTGGGATCGCCATGCTGCAGCTCTCAGAGAAAAACTTAGAGTGAGGGTGTTGATTCTGAAGAGACTCGTGAGGATTGAATGTGTTCGGCGGGGCCCTCTTGTGGCTGTGTGCAGGACTTTTGTACGTTCCACCCTCGATTACCATCTCCCGTTTTTGTGTCATATACAGAGGCATATTCAGTCCCTCCAGGTTGTGGTAAATGACTGCCTTCGGGTTGTTACAGGCTGTCTTATTCCTGTATGTGCTATCTGGGTGAAGTGCTGTGGACCCCCACTTCATATACGGGCAGCAGAGCTCCTATGTGCTTTGTGTATTCGCAATGCCAGCAGAAGTTCAACTGATCCTGTGGGTTGTGTTGTGAGAGACTATTTTAGTCTCCGACCTGCACCACTGGCCTTGCTCGGTCCACCTGGTTGTAGCATTGCTCTTTTGCAGCAAGTGTCGCATGTTGCCCCGTTACAAGTTTTGCATTCTCCTATCTTCTGTCCGTGGGCCTGTACCTGGGGCTGCAGGCTGTGTTCACTGGTCCATCTGTGGGATGTGATATTTTCTGCGATGCCTTGCCTGAACGATCAAGCTCGACTGGGGAAATCGGTGTTGTCATACCGGCTCTGAAAGTGTTCTTAGGGCGTCAGTTGCAGTCTTTCTTCTCCAGTGCTATATGTGAACTGTGTGCGATCTCTGCTGCTATGGATGTGGCTTTGGATCATGACTTCCCATCTTTTACTGTTCACACTGATTCACTTGTGGCAGTTCACTGTTTACGCAACACCATTGCGGCTGCTGACCTGTGTGATCCTGTTGTTAGCGAGATCTTTTGGAAGCTGTGGATTGCCACCACGTAAGGGACTGGTTCGGCTTCCCTAGGTGAAGGGACATATTGGTGTGGAAGGGAATGCACAGGCAGATGGTGTGGCCAAGGCGAATGTCCGGGCTTGTGGCAAGGTAATTTCACCAGTTGTTGGCACACAGTTTAGGAAGGTGGGTCTCTATTCCTGGTTCTTGAAAGTGTGAGAGCAAGAATGGCATTTTGTTGACACAGGTCATGCTCTCTTTGGAGTGCAACCGACCTGTGTTAAGCGGTCACTGTTGGACGACCTCCCGATCTGGATTGGACGATTGCTCTCCAGGCTACGAACTAGACATACTTTGTTAGGGGCTCACCGGCATCGACTAGGCCAGTCCTCAACCCCTGAGTGCATTCACTGTCGCACTCCCTGCACTCCTGAGCATTTTCTCTTTGTCTGCGGAACATTACGCCCTCATAGGACGCACGTTCTGAAGTACATCGGGGCTGACCCCACGCTTCGCGCCCTCTTCTCCACAGCTGAGGTCCGGGATGGTGTGCATAGGTTGCATGATGTAGTAGCATTTGTTAAGGCGACAGGGGTAGCTATCTAATCGATGATCTCTACTCCCTGGTCTCCCAGTATTCTCCCCTATATCCTTCCCTCTCCCTCTCCCCCTGTGGAATGGGATCTGCGACAAATTGTAAGTGAGTAGTGTGGTTATTACGCATCTAGTTGTATTTACTAGTTGTAAGAACTAAATACAGATGCAAACCCATTTACGTTGCCTTTTGGACTTATATGTCAGACTGCCTGAACGGGGAATCGAACCCAGGACCTTTGAAACCAAAGGCCAAGGTCCTACCACTGAGCCAGATCGACACGGCCTCTAATGATCAGGCTCTAATAAACGAATTTCAATGTCAATTTTTGGAAAGTGGCTGATAACCCATACAAATTCCCCACTTGTGTTACTGCTTCATACCATCTGGTGAGAGTATCCACTGAAAAATTATCTTCATCCACATTCATCAGCTATAGTAGTCTTGCTACTTTCTTAGCAGTGTCCTGCGTCTGTAATTCTTTTTGGACAATGGCTTATTCAATTCTTCTTTCTCAATCGCTCAATCTAGTTCCAGTTGGTCCTTTGCTTCAGCAGTTGGATCTCCCAACTTATCCATAAAGGTACATTTGTCAATGCCTTGTGCCTGCCCATCATATGACTTGTAGCATCACAATACTTTTACGTGGTTTATCACTGGTTTGCAGATCTCAGCATCGACATGCACATTGATGTTTGTGCAGTCTCAACTTCCAGGTGGACTTACTTGGTCCTTACCATCTCAAACGTCATTTGAAATTTATTACAGACTGGCTCTGGTTAAGCTACCACTTGTTATGTAGTACTTTTTTCTCTCATTGGAGTTTGTTTATCCAGTCTAGTAGTTGCAACTTCTATTTGTGGTGATATTGGCTGTAATGCTGGTATTCTTATGCTTCCGGCGTCAGATCACTACTGATGTCTGTGTAGTACTGGCACAGGGGTGGGTGTTCATTTGACCACCGGTGCAGATGCTTGCGTTCTCTAAATGTACAGGCGTTGTGTAGGTTCTTGGATAACGTGCTTCGTAGTGCTGAGCTGCTGGGATTGCCTCCATATGGCGATGTATCTGGGTCCAATCCCCCACTAATATTAAAATCCTTCAATAGATCATTTCTTTTACGATTCTGTAACATTCTTTCTGTCACCTCACCAGCTGCCCTTATTGAAATGAGCATTACAACTTTAAACTACTTTCTTCTTAGTTGGCAACCACACACCATAAGCTGACTTGTTCAGACTGTATCCTATTACGTATTCAATACTGCTCATTGGCCGAGCTTAACCTTAGTTTTTGTGGGCTCCTCGCGATATTCCTATAGCGTATCTACTTCAGGCATATGACATCATTACCTCTTAGTTAATGGCGATTCCTTATCGTAGACAACGAATCCCAAATTTCTCAAGTAGCAGGCATTCAGAACAAGCTCTTCCTCAGATGCTTGTGTAACCCTGCCTTCACTATCATTGTTTCTTAAGTAATGTATGGTTCAAGCTTTCCACGGTTCCCATTTCTATTTTTCTGAGGGGTGTAAGAGCGAGTTTTCTGAGTTACTATATGCCCTTTGGACGCCAGGGAGCTCTTAAATTTGGCAATGGTAAATTCTTCGTCATTATCAAAATGCAGGATCCGTGCTCTTGACCAATGGTGTTCTCAGCCATGCTTTTCAACATTTTATCAAGTAATCAAGATCTTTTAGTGAAATCGACCACAAAACTTAAGTAATACCTTTCAGCATTTGAAACTGCTGCTGGAAGCACCCCACACAAATCAGTATGGGCTCCCCTCTTCCTGAACAGCAATCGTCCAAACTGTCACGCTTCACAAATTTCTGTGGCTTGTCTAGCTTGACTTTTTTCAAACCCTTCACAAGGTCATGCTTCTGCATCCTATATTTGGTTCGTTGGGCAAGTGTTTAGACTTTCGTGTCACGTATCGAAGTCATTTTCTTCATCCGTTGTAGAATTTGTCCTTCAGAATTCAATGTGTTTCTGATTTCTTCTGTGTGGCCTTGACTTGTTTTTCAATCTTTACAGGATTGGCTTGATCTCTTTAATCTTAGTAAAGTGATTTAGATTTACTATAATTTTATTTAGTATTCAGTAGATGTTGTCCCCATTTCTACCAAGGTCGACAATTGTTATGCCCTCACAATGTAAAATTGTACATCCCTTGTGAGGAAATGATGTGAATACATTGGTGTTTTGTAACTCTCCAACAAACATAACTTTTAGTTGAAATTTTCGGCATGTGGTACACATTGTGGAACTTAAAATCGTTCTTATCAATTTGTAGATATTCACCACCCACACCAACGAACTTGTTGAAAATAGCCCTAAGATTGGCAGAGTATTAGACTGAAAATAGGAAAACTGTAACTTGACCTTTAAAAATAATTTAGCCTTAGGTTAGTTCTTGACGGTAACACCAAGAGGATTGTGTTAAGACTAATGAGGGTTCACAGTAAGGCTTAAGTTAGGCTTAGCCTCACATGAAAATACTTAGATACAAAGAGAGTTTCTAACAAGGCTTATACGATTATAACACTAACAAGACTTAGCTTAAAGGAATCCTATGGACCAAGTAAAGAGTCATCAAGAAAGAAAATGTCAACCCAATGTTGGCTCTCAATCTGAATATCCACGGCCGAGAAATTAAAAAAATCTGCTGATAATCATAAATTTGAATAAAAAATCTTTTATCTGGTAAAGTAGTGAATACAGACTTACCTGTGGATCTCGCTACACTGATTATGAATGACGAGTGGAGGAGATTGCTTGTAAATAGTGATTCGAATTTTCGATTTGCTGAAACTGGAAGTGTTCTGAATTAGTTTATTTTACGCAACAGATTGTCTTAACAATATATTCAGTTGAATCAGGACGTATGGAAATTTACTAAGTTTCACACCATGTTAAATAAAAAAGAGGTGTGCTAATTAACATTTATCTGAATTTATTCACAAACGTATATTTTAGAATATGTAGTTGCCATACCTACCGTACCACATCCACCGACCTTGAATAAACATCACAAGAAAATACATATACAGTTAGTTGCTTAGCAATAAGCAACACCACAGGATAATAGATACACGGTTGCCTAGCAATAAACAACAATATGACAGATACACGGTTGCTTAGCAATACACAACAATTTGATAGATACACAGTTGCTTAGTAATAAACAACAAGTCAATGCAAAGAATTTCTTAATTACCATCTGACTCAGAATGACAGCTACCGAACCATTACCCAGTGAATGTGCCATTAATCGAAGAACAAATATACATTGTTCAGATTTACGTTTGACCATGTGTGTTGGCATCGAATATTCATTGAAGGTACTTCATCAGTTTGAGATGAAGCATCAACAATTCTAAGCTTTGTTGCTTCATTACAGAGCTTACAGGCCTGAAAATCCATATGCTCGTATTAACCTATACTTACAGACTACCTAATTGCTACTTACGCACTAAACCATGGATTACACAGACACCCCAAGAACAAGGAAGTTCAGGGGGATTGGGAGAAGCTAAAGAGAGCCACTGTTGAACCCTTGAGTCACTCTGCAATAATAAATCGTCCTGTGTAAGGAGCCGGAACCAAGTGCTGAATGCGGAGAGACACCAAGAGGTCTACCCCATCACTGAAGACGAAATGTCGCTGTGCCAAACAGAGAAGGCACTCAAGAAGGAAGTGATGTACAGTCTCATCACCACCACCGCAGGTACAGAGTGGCGACTGCATCCACCCCAACATGGACATGTTTTCCCGGAGATGAAAATGCAACCTAGAGACCATATCCACATCTTTATGAGAGAGGGCGTTGAGGGTCTAGGGCAAACCGTGGAGGGATGTTGCCCAAACAGAAAGCTTAGGCTAATCAAGGGCTCTGGTACCTGCACTATCCTAGGACAAGGCCATAGGGAAGTGATCGCTCCCTCTCAAATCCGTCGAGACCTCAAAGGAGAAATGAGAGGCCAGGCCACAAGAGAACAAAAACATGTCCAGGACAGACACCATTGAGGTACCAGTCTGTGCCACCGAAAGGTCCAAATGATTCAGAATATCAACGATCTACCTATCCCGGGTGTCACAGCAACCACTACTCCTCAGGCAGTGGTGCCCATTGAAGTCCCACTCAGAATCAAAGACCTGGGAAGCGACCTAACCCAACCCACTCATTCTTGATGGGACACACAGCCAGTAATGTGAACGACTCCCATGGTCAACCACCACACCCGAAACACACAATCATCAATTCCTCTACACAGGGAAGGGGGAGCAAAAACGAGACCCAATTCCTAACGAAAATTCTGTTCCCCTTAACACCTGGACCGGCAACGCCAGTAAAACCGCTCATAAAGGAGACACAACCAGCTGGGTGCCTGGTTTCAATTAGTCCTAAAATGTCGACTTTGGAGCTCTATAATTATAATGTCCACGTCGCAAAAGTTCTAAATCTTCTCCTTTAATAGCCTGCCTTTCCTTATATTACACTTGTAATGACAACAAATGATAACAGACAACGATGATCAGTTAGGTTAGAACACACCACACAACCAACTATGGGAACACCTGCACCTCCAACAGCTCATTTTCTCCTTCCAAGGTGCTGGGGACACTGGGCACACTGGGCTACACTGGGCACAACACTCAGAGACAGCACGTAACTCAACAATAACTCTTCGCTGTACCAAGTCAACACCATAGAATTACCACTCACACAAGCACTATCAGCACAAACCGAGGCCACGATATAGCAAACCTCTCCTTCCGGTGCTGGCACAACATCTTCGGGAACACACCCACTAAGAGTCACTCTGCCAGCAAACTCACCAACCTCAGGGCGCCCGACCATGACCTCACCAACCGAAACCTCCATAACAACGCCACTGCCATCAACACTGGATTGACTACACCCACCTTGCCCACAAAGATGGGGAAAAGCTGTTTTCCTCAACTGCTGCTACTTTTGGAAGCGGCGGAATGCGCGCCAATGCAAATCGAGACACTGAGGCCTTATGCCTTTTCGATCTGCGCTGCACAGTCCATTTGCCATCACCGTTGCTCACTGAAGCACTAGTCAAAGGGCCAGTGGCCCCACACAACGCACTCGTCGTCGCATCACCTGTAGGAGGAGATAAATGAGTACATAAAGCATCAAGCAGGAGAGTCACCTTACGCTCCCTGCAAAATACAATAGAACAATAATGCAAGCCACGCAGGTTGCATTTTAGACATCTCGGTGTCAGTGCTGAGATTCCCAACACCACAACCACACCAGGGACGTCGTCTACTAGCACAAAGTCCTTGAGCTTCAAGACGCCACACCTAATGCCCGTCCAGCAGTGATGCATGCCTTCGTGGTGTATGCAACTAGTGGTGCAGCCCAACAACCTTACTGTACCCGGACAACGCCATTATAATGTCCACGTCTTATACGTTCAAAGGGAGCCAGTGAAGTTTAAATCTCAACGAGTGGCTGTGAAAATCAAACACAGCAGCTAGGTACCACACCCACTTTCTTCACCATCAGCTTTGCCTCCCGGTCGCTGAACTGGAATTAAAACGCGTTGTTGGCAGCCAACCCAAGCCAACGATACGTCGAAGGTCACACCAGGGGCAGGGCATCCCCAGATTCTGTAGAACAAATGGCACCCTGCCTGGTCTGCCACAACAATGAGCGGCCGCTCCACAGACAAATTGGACAAACAGCCCTTAACAGAGCCTCTTAATCTAGGCTGGGGTTAAACATGTCATAGCCATGTTCTTTGACCTGAATGCCATCAACTTCCATCACTGCAGCTACCTCTCTCTCAGTCGTGGGGCCTTGCGGGAGGCCACTACATCCACATAAGAAGCCTTGGGCATCCTTGGCACGTCTGGATGTGCACCAGAAGCCTTTCCATTCTCAGCAGATGGTACACTCCTTCACTGATGATACCCCGCTGGACAACGTCACAATCACCACCATTGTTGTCACCACCACTGTTGCCACCGTCATTGTTGTCCTCATCCATTAGGTCTACCCCTTTCTTATTCCCCATCACTACATTGTACAGATTTAAGTCTTCCTCGTTCATCGTCATTCCCTTGGCCATCCTCCATACTTGGTCATACTTGCTGGACGACACAAAACCTCGATTCGCCTCAGCTTGGGTTAGCAATCGCTTTAGCTTTAGGGACAGCATAATACGTCTAACCTGCCGTGCCATGTTTCAAGCACAGGCAAAACATCTTCCTGTCTTTCTCAATGACAGTATGTAACACGCTGGATTTAAAGGATTATCACTTAAGCAGGCAGAATAAACACACAGTTAATCAAGTTGCGAAATAGGCCTTCAATTCCTCCTGTAGACTAGGGGTTCCACAGAATTGCTGTCACACACTTTACACGTAATTACGTGCAGGATATCATATTCACTTAATTAGCCACTAAGTTATAGTTCTAATAAGCTACTCCACGATTGCTACACCATAATTACCACAGGACCACAATCTACC
>JAHWFP010020719.1:0-20700 GCA_023313725.1 Lithobius niger | reverse complement strand
ACCGGTCCCTAAGAAGGTAAATATCATACTTTTAAATGAGCTGCTTTATGCGATGAACTGATCATCTATTCTCAAGCATATTGATGATTAGATTGCATGGAATGCATTTTAAGAGTTTTAAACACGTGTCTTTCTAGCTCCAATTCTAAAAATTGAAACATGGACTTTAAACGAAAAAATAATAGACCAAAATAAGAATAATATACCAAAGCCTCTTATCAGGCTTCGAAATAGGAAACTTAAATTGTGGCATAAATATAAACAGGAGAAATCTGCTTCAAATTTGTCCATTCACAACGAATGCCAACAAAGATTCTTTAATCTAGTTAGGAAATTTGATAAAAAAAAAGAACAGGATGTCATACGAGAAGGAACCATGGCTTCGCATTTTAGATTTGTTAAACGTAAAACTTCCCTAAGGACTTCATTCTCTCATTACTCGTTAACAGAATTTTCATTACCCCTAACCGGGAAAAGGAAAATGCCCTTGCTGATGTGTTTTCCTCAAACTTCGTTGTAGATAATAACATTACACTTCCATTCCCAATTCAGGTAATAAATCGCGTGTGCAAAAACATTGTATTCACATCCGAGTCCGTTCATGCATCTTTATCAAATGTGAAGCTAAGCAGTGCCATTGGGCCAGATGGATTTTTGCGACTTTTTACAAAAAAATAGGCGTTAATATTTGCACCCCTAGTCCTGACTTTTCAACCTGTCCTTTAATTCTGGCAAACTACCAAATCTTCGGAAATCTGCTCGGGTTTTCGCTAGTTATAAGAGAGGTGACTCGTTTGATCCTTGTAATTTCCGACCCATCGCCCTAACTTGAGTTCCATGCAAAATCGTGGAATGTACAATCCATGATGTTATGATTCCATTCATGCAAGAAAACAACATTCTGTCTATGGACCAGTTTGGGTTTGTTCCAGGAAGATCAATCGCTCTGTAATTACTTACAGCCATTGACCAGTGGACCAGTTATGTTGACAACTGCATTTCCTGTTGACGCAATCAACTTTGATTTCGCAAAGGCTTTCGAATCTGTGGTACAGAGTAAGTTACAGCTAAACTAAAAAATTACGGTTTCCGAGGAAACCTACTAACTTGGATCACTGAGTTTGCTGACGAACGAACCCAGCAAGTGGTGCTGAGTGACAATTAGTCTTCAGTGACTATAGTTGGCAGCGGTGTAACCCAGGGTTCAGTCTTAGGACCACTTTTTTATTATCTTTATAAACTACAGTACCTCACGACTACTAGTAATTCAGAAGACCTAAAAAAAATTGCCGATGATGTCACAGCTGCAAAAGCAGTCATCGACGTCTCGGACTTAACTGAGTCAGACATGATAGATGCGAGCTGTTTTGTTTGGCAGACTCCAGACAGTTACCTATTTCCCCCTCCAAATGCTGTGTCTTCCACATCGGTTGCTCAAATCCCTGTCGTGACTGCCCTATTGGACGGCCAGACTTTACCAAAGACTAACCTCAGTAAGAACTTGGGTTTCTGGCTGACATCTCACTTATAATCACTGTAAACATGTCATAAAACACGCCCGTCAGAGGGCTGCTATAGCAAAAAAAGTTTTTACTTCAGGTGATACAAAGACTTGTTTAGGCATTCAATAATAGACATTCAGGATTTATGTTTGGCTATTGTTGTAGTACGCAAGCCCTGTTACCAACCCCCCATCTATTGGGTGACATTGAGGCCCTGGAGTCGGTACAGCGTTTTTTCACGAAAAACCTAAATAGTCTCCGAAATAAAACTGACTTCGTGTCCTAAATCTCGAGTCCCTTGAATTACGACGGTTACATGCCGACCTTTCCCTGACATTCTCTTTATTGCACAGCATCGTGAATTCTGACTATTCCTTTTTCTTTGATGTAGGATCAGGAGAAATAACTCTCGGCCACTCATTGAGACTTGCCAAAAACGCCGCAAATAGAAACTGTCGCAAGTTTTTCTTTGCAAACACGGTGATAAATCCCTGGTGATAAATCCCTGGAACAGCCTCCTGGATCAAGTTGTCTGTGCTCAAAACCATGAAATCTTTAAGTGTTCCCAGCGGAACTGAAACCTTTTAAAATTTGTGCATTGATTTTAGTGTTATTTTTTCAACTCAACTTCTTGTGCAATTTCCCCCTTCCCTCCCATATGGATCCTTTCAGCAGCATTCCGCATTTTAACTCGTATCATTATTAATGTTGGTTGGTTGTTAGTGGCCCACATGGTCCTTTCCACATCATTCAAATATGCAACAATATCATTCGTTTATTTATTTACAGGTAAGACGGGCCTTTGAGTGGTTCCCTTTCCAGTGATTAACCAGGATCTAATTTACTTAATTCATGCAACTATTAGAATTGAAAGTTATGCAAACTACATTCAGAGTAGAGGGGATTAAATTAATGTTTTTTGAGCCTGCATAACAGAATAAATGGAGTTAAAGGCTAACTGTTTCAAAGCAACTAGAATTTTAATGAATCGTCTCATTATTTTTTTTCTTTAACTTCTAGTCAGTATTCTGAACAATATGCGATCATTGCTTCAAAACGGTCCAGGGGGATTACAGTTTGACACTCCCAAAGCTCCAAAATAGCGTAAAAATGATGTAATCGTAGCATATGACTCAAATTAAGTAAAAGTGGCAATAATTTTCATCAATTTCGATGCTCACATCTGACTAGTAATCCGCTTTGGTGCAAGATTCACTTTAGCTATCGGTACCAAAGCTTTTGTCGAATTGGAAAATTTCAGGAACTGTTTATCTTATTCCAAACTATGTTGAGGTAGATGATTTCTCACTACAAAGCATGTCCAAAGCAAGTGCTACTATTCATCATTCACTGGAAGATAGTTTCAAAGCAATCAAACAATCCAGTATCCAAACAACCCTAATTGTTTCATTTTTATAGGATTTTTGTTGGGCTTTACATCAATATGTGTGACCTAAGGAAAGCAGACAGCACATTGGGGGACAAAATCGTTTCACATTTGAATTTGAATGAGCATATCAAGCGTATTGCCAACAGTATTTTAAAAGACGTTATCAATCTGAAAAAAATTACTATAATTCAACTCTATCTTAACTACTGTACTTTAGCATAGATGAACAAGTAAAGCTAACAAGTTTCGACTCCATTTGTGGAAAAAGTTCTAGGCTCTATTGCGAACCGACGCAAAATAATACAAACCTATCACTATTATCTAAATTAAGAATTTTGCCCATCAAAAAAGATTTAGTTTAAAGTTGATGTCAGCATAATACACTACACATTAAAGAACGTAACAGCGTTCTCAAAATGATCAGTAAAATTCATTGCTTCAAGACACCACCATGTTTTCCCTTTGGAAAACATGGTGGTGTCTTATTAAGTCAATAGTTTTTACAATGTGCTTTTCTGAATGTGATTCCAAAAGAAATTAATAGTGGTAATACCCTAAACTCCGATGTGTCTCTTTAAATTTAAAGCCACTTTCCTCATCGACATCATTCTCCTGTGCATTTTTCTTTTGTGTTCTTCCTACTAACGAACCATTAATTTTTATAACAAGAAGAAAAATATAGACTCTGTGTCTATGTACATTTATTTCACTGATTGCAAGATGGACAAATTGTCATGAGAATATTGACGTGATGTTCACTTACCCCATTTACTTAGGACATAACGAACATTGTTTTTGTTCCATCGATATTTCGTATCTCTTATGGCTGCCCGGTGGTCACCACGATCAAGCAAACCTTTCACTTGATCATCATTAAGCAACATATCAAATTCATACACTTTTAATCCTGGTGCTTTGAATGTAGGGTTGTGCGCTTCTAGGTTATCCCATAGGCCTACCTAAAACGAATATTTGTTATTACCGATTAGGAGAAACAGGGCAAACCGTAAACTTTGGCTGTGACACAGTATAGTAAATCGCCACAAATTAACCAGAGGCAAAGATAAGATGCGTGCAGTAGAAAGTTTCTGTTGGATACACCACTAAACTTAACCTTCATTCTTTGACAAAATTGTCTTTTATTTGCCTCTTATTTTCCTTTTCAATGCAAACTGTTTTTTTGATCGAAAGTGATAAAAGGATTTTGTCAAAAGTTAGTCTCCTTCATTTTGTCCAAAATAGTGACTTGATCTTATTACCATTGTTAATTTTTTCAAGAGTAATGAGCGTTCATCAGTCACATAAAAATTTTGTGCAAGACAGAGTGTGAAAACGAAATAAACAACATTAAAATAGCAAAAATACGACGTTTCAGATTGAAAATTACCAGTTATTTTCAATCAAAACAAATGAATCGAAACCAGTAAGACTTCATAAATGTGAAACTTTGAAAGCTTTCCAGTACGCAACATGTCGGTATATTAAAATTGTAATGTCAATGACCTGTGCAAAAAAAATCTTTTGGTCCTTCGACGTCTTACTGCAAGAAAAAGGCAAACGTCAACAGGAATTAGTAGAAATTCAATTCTTTTCAAACACCCTTTCCAAGACTAAGTAAGAACATAAACATGTGAAATCGACACCATAACTCAACTTGTCCAGTCCTTTCGTGCCTATGAGAGTTATTTATCTGGTAATTATGTTGTAAATCGATATAATAAAAATTAACTAAACGTTCACAAAACGATGGGCTACATCTCCGATGGAATTGAGAACTAATTAAATTTTTTTATGCAGTACATAAATTACACCATGGTTGGCTCCATAGGTTTTTTGACTGTTTAACTAAATATTCTCTATTTTCACAGTTTCAAATCAATAGTTTCCACACGCAGTAGAAGAAAGGTGAAATTAAGTCAATTTCAAATTCTTAGGTTCGTTTTCTATCCTGAGGCTGCTTTTGAATGAGTGGGTAAGTCTCATCGCAATCATTCAAATATTCTCAAAAGGTGAAGATGTCCCGCATGTAAAGGCCTAACCATGATCTTAAAGTACTAAACTAATTGGCCCATCATAGTTAGACAACTACAGTAGTGAGAAAATATGGTATTGCGTCACGAACGGACTAACGAACACCATGACGTCACTTCCGGTGTCGTCCCCGAAAGGTCGCCCCCTAGATGTCGCTTCAAGACCCCCCAAGATGTTGCCCACCCAAAAAGTCGCCTCCTAGATTTCGTTCCCAAAAGGTCGCCCCCAAAGGTCGCTCCCCCAACGGTTGCCCTCATAGATGTCGGCCCCTTGGCATTCAGCTGAGATATAGGCATTTGTGACATCATTTTAGTGGTACACGTGCGCTATCATTTCTGATGTCGCCCCCCCCCCCCCATGTCGTCCCCCTTGTGGCATCATACAATGTAGTCCCCGCAAAAGGTCGCCCTTATGATATGATGCCCATGGACGCGCACGAATGGACGTACATAAATGGACGTAGAAACAGGGACATACACACAGGGACGCACACAGGAGTTAGTACCGTCCCAAAAGATCGGCCCCCTTGTGATGTCATCTGAATCCGATTCGTTTGAACCCGATTCATCCGACCCTGATTCATTTGACCCGGTTCGTTGTAATCTTATTCTTCACACTCTGTTTCATCGGATACGGGCAGGCTTTTTTGGTAGGCTCGAACCACTTTCCTCCTTCTTAATATCCTCCCAAATCAGTTTCATAATGTGTACGTACTTGTAATCGCAGTTTGATTTTGGCTTTCCCGAGATGGGATCATTGTTGCGGTGTATGACATTACTATCTTTCAGAATGGAGGCATATGAAGCCAAGACGTCAGGATCATACAAATCATACTGTAACTCTTTTTGAGTTAATAAACTCCATAGCTGATTTTGTCCTTGGTACTGCTTTCTCCCCAACACTACTTCTTCTCCAAAATTTTCACGGTATTATTACCAATCATGAGGTCTCCAGAGTCCATGTTGTGCCGTAATCCAAACACATCATCATTCTCTTTAGGAGTTTTGAAAAATTTGTGCAAATAATACTTTGGCATCACACCTAACGTGTGGCTCTTCAAAAGAGCCTTCTAAGACCGGAGTGAGCCTTGTGGAAAAAGTTCGAGAGGAGTCGATGTTGCTGGTGTATAGAATGAGCCTGTAGACTGTCTTGGGGTATGTCCTAGTCTAATGATGGGAGTACAGGTGTTGGATGAAATTTGTTTGGTTCTAAATCCCTGGGAGTATTGGAAACATACTGCCTTTCTTCCAGAGAACATGTGCCGGTTTGTTCTAATGTTCATGCTCATCACTCTCCTACTCGAATTTCCATTTTTTAACCGTGGGTTCATCGTCATCTTTCACCTTCTTCCGCAAAACCATTTCGTAACTTTCTTGTGAAGACAGCCCACGATGCTTTGCATTTACCTCCATCTTGGTGGTGCCATTGTTTATTTGTTTATGTAGCGTTTTTAACTTTATCTTTAAAATGGTGATGGGTAAAATATTCAGTGTTAACCCACTTATACTTAACCCACATATAAATACTTACATGTTTTGAACTCGTTTTTGTGCATAGTGCTGCATTTCCTTTACATGACTGATCCTGGCTTCAGCAAGAACTCCAGAACTCATAAAACAACACAGAGTTTTAAATTTAGAAAGGATATTACCTTTCTTCTTCACAATAAAATGCAAAAATACTGTACATACACATCCTTTCGAAAATTAAAACTGTGTTGTTTTATGAATTGTGGAGTTCTTGCTGAAACCAGGATCTGTCGTGTAAAGGTTAGACCTATCTCTCCAATCCACAAATTAATCTGTTTAGTGTTGCATGTGTTCAACTACGATTTTACGCACTATTATTGTAAGTGGAAAAAACGATTACCCACTTTTATCCACTTTTTGTTTTTCTTGTGGGACGATTTTGCTTTCACATATATAGTATACATTAAACCAAGAAGCCAATTGTAATTTTTATAGCTTAAAAGTTGTGTACTAATTAGTTATTAATGGGCCTTTGAAAGTTATTTTAATGTGACTACAGTGTTGTTGTTGTTTTTATAATTATCTTTGCTGACGAAAACACAAATTCCCCAACTTTGTTTAAATTTTCCTAATAATCAATATTAGCGTATTAAAAGAATAATAAGAATGTTCTGTGTAGACAGGAATTCCGAATAGTAACCCTACTAATAAAGGTGTTTATCGGAAGATTATGGAAGCCGTCTGATGACAAGAATTAAATATCAAAATAAATATTAGGATACATATTAGCATAACTATTATCTAGCCCAAACCTCCTTCAAATGAAAATTTGGTCTAACCTGAAATAGCATCTCAGTTATTTGTTTATGTATTTGCATGTTGTTTGTCTCTTCTCTTGCAAATTTCTTTTACCTTCTTTATGTCAAACTCGCTATCTTGTTTGTCTAATTTACGTCAAATTCTGTTTATTACATTAATCTTCTGTCGCCTTAATTTCAAGTCGCATTTACCTGGTTTATCTCAAAAGACTTCATCTCAATTACATCACGTTGCGTTTGTCTCATAGGGCCTATATCACAATTCTCTTTACGTAATTTGTGCGAAATTAATACTAATATCTGTTAATTTCTTTCTTGAAGATATTAGTTAACAGTGAAGATATCTGTTAATATTAACTGATATTAGTATTAAAAAATGCGCAAGTGTTTAAAATACAGATGTAAGCTTTAAAAATTTCTAATGCTTCAAAGGAAAAGATATGAAAGATAGATATGTAAGCTATCAGCATCACACTAATATGTATAAAGAAAATCTAACTCGTTTTGGGATGAATGGAAGTTTATTAACGTATTAGTGCCATTATGTTGTCTTACATATATTTTTATTGTATCTTTTTCTTTAAAACATTACGTTTTTTTAAGGCTTACATCCGTATTTTATACGAATAAGCGTTTTTAATACGGTACCTATTCACACACATTGAAACACCGACACATCCCGAACTTTTGTTATACCATCCAGCTTTGTCCTTCACCGATTAGGCTCCGAACAATTAGGTTTATCTGTCTCTCTTTACACCACTACTTCCATTCACTGCACATTTTTCCAACATGCGGACATGCGATTTTACGTGATATAAAGTTGCTTATTTTACGGAAATATTTAAACATTTTAAAAAGAAACCAACACGTTAACATTTCAAAATGTGAAACAATTTATATCAGGTTTTTATGTGTTGTTGTTTAGTGTCATATTTTGTGGATAATAATGACCAAACACAAACGGTACTTCGATGTTGCCACGGTATTTCCTGCTAAACAGAACAGTAAAATAATTCCGCAATGAAAACGTTACTTACGAATAGTGAGAGTCGGTGATGATAGAAATGGTATTTTAGGGGGTTATTATGACTTATTTTGCAACGTGTATAACGTAAGTTACAAGGTGACAACCTATTGAACGGCTGTTGTTCTAATTTTCAAAATGCTCGTAGGAAAAGTCTGTTTCCTTGGTTAGGCTGAAATCGTAAATCTTACCTTAAGCGCTTCATTTAGACAGAGCTGTTTCAAATATAAAAACAGGAACGTTTTAAGAGTAGCAGATGCACTTGTAACCATAGAAGATTCGTAAAATTAGTTCCTGAAAATGATCCACCTACAACATTCTGCCTAGAATTTGAAATTTAATTTAAAAGAAAGCTTTTCAGAATACAACTGAGTCTTTGTAGGCATTCTACAGTAGAGCATTACGTTTCGTGGCAGTGTACTGAGATTACTTGGAAGCAGAATGGTCTTTATCTTCTGAGTTTCGAGGAGTCATGTTACTTTCACATTCTACACCAAGTGATTTCCAAGTGTGGCATTTATGCGAGCGTTCTAATAATGAAACTAGTTAAGTGTTTAGCTAATGTAGTCCTGCCGTTGCAAAGTAAAAGAAGTTAGCCTTGGCATATCGGTCTATAAAGAGCTATAGAGCGTTTTCATGGGTTGTTATGTTAATATTAGCATTGTAAAATAAATTATACTAACCAATCACAATCACTTAATATCAAGGAATATTCCAAGTTCAATTGAAATTATTGATTTATCCATTTACGCTGCCTATGGAAGTTATCTTATTTTGCGGCAGCACCATGCAACTGACTTCATAAAAATGCTCGTAAAAATTCATGGAATATAAGAAAAACAGGTGCTTGCATTTGAAAAACTTAATATCTTGTTTTATCTTGGTGGACCAAATAAATGGATGGCACTAGACACCAACAAAAAAAACAATGAATGAGTCAATAATCAGATACGTTAGTGTGTGTGGCCATACAAAAGACCTGTCAAGCTCGATAAACAATATAATACAAAAATCATCGGATAATTCTTACGTGCATCATCGGTTCTAATTTATATTATGTCAAGATTTGTATGCTAAAAATTTTGCATTATACAGCTTTTTTCATTTACTATTAAAAAAAACTTAATCAGATCTAATACAAAGCACCACACAGCACATATTGAAGAAAATTAGAACTGAATTTTTTATCTTATCGAAGTTCTACATTGTTCTAACGCAATGTTACCCGTGGTCAGACGAAGAAATTAATAGCTAAGTAGTTTTGTCCCACGTTTTTCACGTAGTATAGGTATTGTTACACTTTAGCTTGTGAAAAAAGTTTGATATCCTAAGAAACTTGACGATTCTCTCCAACACTCAATGTACTTTGGCTATGGTCGATTTAGCTCCCTAGAAAGGTGGAGCCAGAAAGGTGAGTATTGACTCTTGAGTCCCCAAATTCAATGATCGAAAAAAAACTATCGTGGTTGCAAATCTAACACTTTGATAACAAATCACGTAAATAGAGTAGAAATCAAGCATGAATAACACGACAGTAAAATCAAATAAGTTTGATTGCCATATACCTTTGCTGCATCCCAAAATTGTTTGTTAACTAAATACAGATGCAAACCTATTTACGTTGCTTTTTGGACTTACATGTCAGACTGCCTGAGCGGGGAATCGAACCCAGGACCTTTGAAATCAAAGGCCGAGGTTCTACCGCTGAGCCAGACTGACACGGCCTCTTGTTGAACTGTCGGCTTTCCGTCCTGTTTAAAGATGTTCAGAATAACATGTTCATTAAAAACTGCACTAGTCAAGTTTTGTGACAATCTTAGAAAGAGGTAGAAAACGACGTCCAAAAAATGGATTTGTGCTTGTAACTTTGAACCGTGTCACTTTGGTCGTGTCAGTCTGGCTCAGCGGTAGAACCTCGGCCTTTGATTTCAAAGGTCCTGGGTTCGATTCCCCGCTCAGTTAGTCTGACATATAAGTCCAAAAGGCAACGTAAATAGGTTTGCATCTGTATTTAGTTATTTCTTGTGAGCCATTAGCTTTCCCGTCCTTAATTGTTTGTTAAAGTGGAAATCGAGGCCATCTGTAGCTAATGATTAAAAACGGATGTCCTGGGAACCTATTCATAAAGTCTGCCAAGTTACTTCTCGATACAATCAAATTGTAGTTGTAGTTGTTATTGTTGTGATAATTTTGCTCTCACCTTTATATTGACCCGCTGAAATCATTTTTAAGGCATAAAAGGTAGGATTTAAGAAGTTCCAGGAACTTTTTTCTTAAAATGACTGCAATATTATTTCTGTTGTAGTTGTCCTGGTTGGGACAACTACCTACAGATTAGATCAATGAGCCAATTTTACAGCCGAAATTATGTTTAAAAAAAACTATTTTAATGTGACCACAATATTACTGTTGGAGTTGTTGTTGTTGTTGGAACTTCTAGAGATCGAAACAATGTACCGATTTTAAATTTATATGGCTTAAAATGTGGGTGTGAATAAATCCACCAGCCATTTAAAAGTTAATTTAATGTGACGGCAAGTTATAGTTGTTGTTGTTCATGTTGATTGCTTTTGCTCTGGTTTTAATGAATAATTGCTGCTGTTCTTGGCTGCGGTGCCATGAGAAATAATAGTTTGGTTTCATAACTACAGTACACTGTTCATCATCAAAAAATTTCAATGATGTGGCTGCATTAGTTTAGGCACAAACTCAACTTGTAGGCGAGCATTTGAGCCTTGAAAAATATTAGAAAAAAATGCGAGTTTTTAGGGTGACAGTAAATTTAAAGTCTCGTTAAAAAAGGTATTTGACGACTAAAATCAAAAACATCACTAGTCTCTTTATCCCTGGAAGCACGCCTTTCAGCGTTTCATATATGACCCCAACGTCATCTGCTATTAAAATGCATTGACTATGGAGGCCGGCATGAAAAGGAAAACTGGTTTAAAATGCTCAAAACTTTTTTTTGGTTCATGTAAAGATTTGGGTTGGTGACATCCTACAGTAGTGCACTAGGCCTTTTTTTTTGTTTTGGAGTGGTCAAGATACGCATGTATAGAAGATATCCATGGTCAGTCCTCATCCGCAATTGTAGGGGGCTGCCATTGGAGGATATTCAAACTGCAATTTAATGGTTAAAAGATTTTATCTTATAGCGGCTTGGTCCATATTATTTGTACAGAATCAGCGGTCAGCATCCTATGAAACAGGGGGATTAATTCCAAGCTTTTTAGTATTGCTTTGCCATTGGCTGTTGATTTTGCGGCCTCCGCTGATGAAACAATGCAGCTCAACAGCTTACTCTCAAGTTAGCAACGTCACTTAATGAGCTGGTGATTGACCAACCTTCTTTATGTACTATCGTTCCATCGATCTTGCTATTAAAGTGCACCAGGCCGCCATCTTTCTCTTGCCTTATCTACATAAGTACGTACCAAGATCCATAATCAATAATCGAAATCCAGCATCAAAACGCTCGCGGAGCATTATCATAGAGCCTTTGGAGCTCGCTGATCCATGGAGGTCGTGGAGCCATTACATCATAGCTAATCGAAACTGTATGTCTGTTTATAGCCAGAAGTCTGCCATGACGCTCAAAGTCCGCATTTTATCGTGGTATGTTACACTGTCATGTTATGCCATTACATCGTGCTGTGATTCACTTTATTACTAATGTTGTTGTTGTTTTAATTATAAATTAGGTTAGGTTAGTTGTTTTGATTAGAATTTCACCGGGCATGGGACATGTTTTACTAAGAAAATATCATCAACATTCCATGACAACAGTGCAGTGGACCGCAAAATGTATTGTGTTGTTAATCCATTGTTTAGTGAAATTCAAGCCATACCAACAAACCTAACTTGTAACTACAACAAGAAAAAATATGACAAGACAAAAGTAAATACCTTGCAACAGAAATGAAGAGATATGTTATAGAATAACAAAACTATGTTAAAAACAAATTGTTAAACGAAACAAACGGACAGAAAATTAATAAATTCATAAAATGTTTACAGCTTTAGAGCAGTATAGTAAGATATTAAGCAAAGACAATAAAAAGCATAAAGAGACAAGATTTTTACTAATACTTGTCAAAATCAAAATCATCACACGTAGTTTAGTTCAGGTGAACTTTATTAGTCACTTCTCCAAATATTTTCACACACGTAAGTTTTCTTAGCTTCAATATTATTTACGAAAATAGACTGGGGTTTAAAGTTTTATTGCAATAAAAACCACAGTACTCTGTAAAGCATAATGCCAAAAATGCATGTATTCCTAAACAATGCAGCATTGCATATGGTAGCGTTAATGTTACCTCCGGACTATTCACACGTAAAGCGGGTATTCAATAGGGGTATGCACCCATACAGAAGTTCAACATTTCCATAGACACTACAGCACAATCCATGGATTATTACACAATACTTAATCCCAATTGCAACAAGGTTCCATACAGCTTCAATGGTCATAATTATTATTAATCCCTCTGTTAGCTAACCATGCATTCTTCTTTGATCGGTTAATGTCGGAAAATGTTTGTCCGGACAAAGAATTAAAGGCTAGATGACAGATACTCAAAAGTGATTGCATCATAGCGAAGTATAATAGTGAATAACGAAATTTATATTATCAATTCAACTGCTGTGATGCTGATACGAAAATGTCTTTGATATTGTTATTTTAATGATGTAAACGTAACCTCAAAGTAAACGTGACAAGCAAAGAAAGCAACAAGAACATCAATAGCACCTGTTATTCCTTGTATTGTAGCTTACTTTCTGTGTCAGGAAGTTGTTTTTGTATCATTTTACTCAGCCACAAAGTAATTTAACTAAACTTCTTATTTTAAATAAACGTCGGACAGCTTACATTGTTCGGCAGCTTTTACCTTAAAACACACCTTAAAACACAACAGAATCGTCAGCAATCATTTCCGTGCAGGTATCCGTTTGCCCAGTGCAAACAGGCAACTCTACCAAATTAATTTTAGGTATCGTGCTCCGTTTGCAAGGTAAATGCTGCCGAATAATGTAACCTGCCAGATGCTTATTTAAAATAGGAAGTAAAGTCAATTATGACGCTGTGGCTGAGTAAGAGTGATATACAAACAACCTCCCGACAGGGAAAGTAGGCCAGAATGCAAGGAAGCACAGTTGTCATTGATGTCCTTGTGACTTCCTTTGCCTGTCTGGAGGTTCTATTGACATCCTTTAAATAAGAAGTACCAGAGTCAGTTTTGAGATTCCAGCATGTAAAGCTGGATTGATAATATAAATTTCGTTATCCTTTCTCATATTTTGCTATGATTAGGCAGTCGTTTTAATTGTCTGTCATTTAATGTTCAGTTCTATATTCAATTCTTTTTTCATTAAATTTATCACCGTTGTTTGATCGTATTAAATTTATTAACTGAGGAAATAATTATAATTATGACCTTTGAAACTCTATGGATCCCCTGTAGCAGTTGTATTGACTTTTGTATTGATGTGTCGATGGAAAAATTGTGCTAAAGTGTTGATAGAACGATTGAGCTTCCGTACGGGTGCACACCCTTGCTAAATACCTACTTTAGGAATGAATGACCCAGAGGTAAAAATAATGCATTGTTTAGGAATGTAAGCTGTTTCAGGCATTATCCATCACAAAAGTTCGAGGTTTGCTACCAAACTTTAAACCACACTCTATTTTCCTGAATATAAGCTTCAATAATATTCAAGAAAATAGATTGGGCTTTAAAGGTTCGTGCAAACAAACAATCAAACCATGTAATTCTGTGATGCATACAAAAAAACCGCAGGCGTCCCTAAACCGTGCATAAGGGAGCGTTATTCTTACCACCTAGCCATGTAGCCCTAAAGCAAGTGCTCAGCAACTTTATAGACTGTGGAAATTCAATCTTTCCACCAAAAATTCAGCATGATATATGGTACTTTACACAAGACTCAATTCAATAGCAACAGATGCTCTTTAGAGTTTTGAAGGTCATAATATTATGAGTAATCCCTGTTAGTTAATCAAGCAATTTAATTCTATCACTCCAAGTAAGAAAATTTCTGCACGTTCAAAGAATTGGACAGAGATGACTGTTAATTGACATACAATTAATGCTGACTGCATCATTATAGTGAATGTATGACAGTGATTAAGAAAATTGGTATGATCAATAAGAAATCTGTTACACATCCGAAACTATTTACATAAGTGAACAATCATAACTTTTCAAAATCATATAATGAATAACAAACAGCACGTGACCTACCTTGTGATTCTGAAATTGAAGAAAGACCACCGAAGAAGATATAGTTCGATGTACACCATCCGTCAACACGAGTCCTTTATGCCGGCTTTTACTTCCCTAAATAAATAGTAATAAGAAGTCTTTAATTTCAAAAGAGCCAATTTCACAAAGGTTTCTTCGCAGTTCAGATTAGTTTTTAATTAAAAGTTCATAAATGAAAACAAAACGAAGATTGAATTAAATGAATTAAGTATAATTGTTTTTGATTTAATTTAACCTATCACTTGAAAACGATGTCGAAATGGGAGGGGAAAAGTTCTTAAATTGTCGCTTTTTGCACTTAATGGGTAACAATTACTATTTATTGAGAAAAGTGTTTTTTAACATGTATTTTTTACTTTTTAATCATGTTGTCAACAAGTTGAAATGACTACTGGAGGTAGTTATCATTTCACACAGCTTAAACATTAGAAAAAAACAATGCAGTGCGTATACACCGTTACTTTACACTAATCAGAATTTAAAGTTCTACAACTGAGATGACTGTCAGGTTTTGAATCCTACTTGGTGTAAAATAATTTATCGTACGTTATTTTATGTTTAGGCTGTGTGAGGTAGAATTTCATCCAGTAGTCAGTACTACTTGTTACAAAAATTAGAAAAGTTAAAATGCCAGTTAAAAATCAATTTCCAGGCAATTGGAAGCTATTAAGTGTAAATGGAGTCAATTTCATGACTTTTTCCTCCCATTTCAGGGTCGTTTTCAATAGAAAGATTAAATTAAAACTACAACATTTCACCTCAATTCAATTAATTCAGTCTGCGTTTTGTTTGCATGTAACGATGTTTTACTTTTAATTTCACATTTCATTTCAAAACGACTCCAAAATGGGAGACAAACGACGTGAAACTGACCCGTTTGGTACTTAATGGCTTCCAATTAAGAAAAGTACTTAGAAAAGTAACACCAGGCATAAGGTACTCGTATCGACTGAGGTTAATATGAAACTATATCCTCTTTGGTGGTCCTGGCATTACGTCCAAAATTACGAGGTATGGCACGTCTCATCGTTGTTAATATAATAATAAAAATAATATAACTTTGTCGCATAAGCAACTTGAGGGGGAAGGGCCCATTGCGGTCAACTGACACCCAGCCAAACTTTACAAATATTAATGGGAAGCAATAAAATACACAATAACATTGCAGGTGGGGTCAATTGAGGTCACACAAGAATTAAACAATAAATAAAAATAATGTACATTTTGAAAGTTACTGGAGTCAGTCAACGTGTGCTTGGTAATAATAAAAAACACCAAGAAGGCAATAAAGAAGTAAACTAAAAATTTAAAACAACATATAAGAAACCTTTTGAAACCTGTAAAAGCCATATACACATTGTTAAATGGCATTAAAGCTGTGAACTGAAATTTAAAAGGTGCATTAAAAATCTGTATAAGTCATATCTGGACAGTCTATTTTTAAAAATTAGGTGCCTTGACCGCATCTAACCTTTAAGTTATATGAATTCCATTGAGCCCTGTAACCAAGACCTAATCGAAATCTCTTAAATTGTGCAAAAGAGAGAATGTCAGATGTCAGTCTGCAGTTAGTCGACGTAACTCCAGCGTATCTAGAGCTAAAAATGTAAGTCGTTCCTCATAAATGTTTTTTAGACTACTGAGTAATTTAGTAAAGTGTCTCTGCACAGTTTCAATGATGTAGATATCCCTAAAAGGTAGGGAGACCAACCAGGACTTGCATATTCGAGAATGAGTCTAACATATGCTTGGAAAGCCCTGATCAAAGTTATGCGATCGCCTGAAGCAAATACATTTATAATCATTTCAGGCCTTTTGACATGCCAACCTAATTATATTTTGACAGTGAACACTCGATTTCAGATCGTGTGATAGCCAAATCCCAAAATCTTTTATTATTCTAGTTTCAGGAAGAATTCCCCCGGTATAACACTGAATTTAAAGCCAGCATTTGTGAGGCCAACGTGGAAAACAGAGCACTTTTGGGGAGCAGTAAGTAGTTGCCACATGTTGGACCATTTTACTATCCCTCACCCTGGACCAGCAAGAGAACCTGAACCAGACATATCAATAACAGCAGCAAGTGCTGTTAGATCATCTGAAATATTTGTCAGATCCACAGTTGCACTGGTGAGGTTAGATCATTTAAAAAACATGTAAAGCTTCAATTAGGATGTCTTTGTCATGTTTTCTTTTTCCCGTTACTAATAGTGTTTAAAATTTCCGGGCGTCATTTGCGTTCTGCGGATTTTTGTTTTGAATCACCTTATTTAAGAAAACAGTTGAACAAAATCGTCCAACTTAGCTTAATTTTAGTCTCCAGTATGGCATGCATACTGACACTACACAAGCCATGTAAACCATGCATTTAATAGTGAACTCCACACATGTGTATTGAACATGAAAGTCCCTTCCAGATGTGGAGACTGCCATCCCACATGTGTGTTCCGAACTGAAGGACATTAATCAATCCCATTGCCATTCAGTGCTTAACCCAAAATGGCATTTAAGATCGCAAACAAATATAAAGATCCTAAAATGCTGGAATACAGTCAATGGTTTAAATCACCCTATAGTAATTTGTATCAGAGCTTTACTGGTTTTTAACCCTCTACGTGTATTGTCTTTTAAGTGAATAAATTGCCCTTACAAATGCCAGTTGATGTTATGTTTAATAGTTAAACTGTTCACATGAATTTGCTAATAGAAATAGGTTTCCGGCAAGTGGAAGAAACTACTCATAGAAATCAACAACTATTCTAAATCCAGAGTCGGGACTAGGTCCACCATATTGGGATGCAAACATCAAATAGACTTTATTTACAGTAGAGTTTATGCTGCGGTTTTCTGCTTCTCTTCCGCAAAACCTGAAATAAAAAAATATTTATTTGTGAACTATGACAATAATGTTATATCTTTGCATCATACAGTAACACATTTACTGAGGAGTATGACTACAGACCAAACTGACCAAATTTGTTAACTATAGTTTTTATTTTATTGGGTTTAGTATTAGTAACCATTGCATTAATGTGCCGCTTCTATAATGAATAATAAACTATGAAAGGTCTAAAAAATACATAAACATTTATACAAGCCACGAATAACAAAACACCATTTAGGTTAAAGTTACAAAGATTATTTATTTCAAAGATAATATATGTGCATTGTATTATATTTAAATCTCTAATCAAATTCCTCACACAAACTTCAGTTTTATGGGTTTTACGTCTTTCTTTCACCTGTATGTTTTCACACTTTTTGCTATTTCATTTCTGCAGTAATGCCCTGCATATTAAAGTAGGCTTTTGCTACTTAAAAATTGAAGGGGCGTTTCTCCTGATACTGAAATTGATTGCAGGTTAAAAAAGACTTACGGAAAGATTTCGTGAAAATATTTTGAAATTCAAATTTATTCTGGGATACCTGGAAAGTTTCAGAAATTACAGATATACTGAATCTTTTCAGTACCACAACAAACTTCTCCATTCACTCAAGATGAATATTTGAATGGGATGGTCCCAGGCCTCCGTCATTTTACTAATTCGTCATTACGACTGTTTCGTTTATAAAGCAAACGAAAATAAAACAAGTGAACCTTTTTAAATTGTTATAGCTTACATTGTAGATATTGACAAGGCCAGTGTCCGTTTAAGCTTTACCTGTAGGTTTTAAGAATGCTTAGGTTGCTACTTAAATTTGACTACAATTTTTTTGATGTTTTGAGTTTCTTCTACCAAATGGTGATCAAATGAATGAACTAATTTTATGTTTGTGGGTTTACATCTTGAATTGTACATATTAAAACGCTTCTTTTGAAAGTTATTTTTATGTGATTTGCACTTCTTGAAGCTTGTTGCATATAACAACTGGGTGGTCAACAACTCGGTGGTCAACTGGGCATTTGCATCTGAGTCACATTCGGGCTTCAGTCAAGCAAGTCAAATAATTTGAGGCTATATCACCCCAAGGCCTCTAAGCATTCACTATCCGTTGTACAGGATGTTGTCGATGTTGTGCTGTTGCTTTTATTTTGACTTTCTACTTTCATATGACAACTGAGGCAATACTATTTACTGACAAAAAACAGACATTATCCCAAATGTGTTTAAATTCTACTAATATACAGAAATCAATACTAGAGTGATTAATAAGAGTACTAATAGTGTTGTGTGGAAACAAGACTTCCAAAGTGTTGATTTGAATTTTGTGGAAACCAGTCTGATGAAGAGAAATTAGTATCAAAATAAGCATTACGATACATGTTCAGATAAATGTTAGATATACTAACTCATCGCAGATCTCAGTTAATCTTATTAAACTCAAAATCTTTTTTTTTCCTTCTAATTTTTAAATTTTGTTTACCTCCTTTACGTAATATCTCTTCTTATTTAACGCAATGGTTCTTTATCTAATTTATGCCTAATCTTCTTTATCTCATTTATTTCCCATATCCTCTATCACCGTTTTCTCAAATTGATCTTTTTATTTATCGTAATCTCATTTATGTTATTTAACTTAGCAAGAGGTTATCTTAGTTACCTCAAGTTTTGACTGTGTAATTTATCTCAAATCTTGATCATGTAATTATCTCAAATTGGCCTGTGCCGGACCGTATGATGTCACTAAGAACAATGCGTTTCAGTTTGTAGAAATGTTATTTATTGATAACTATAACAAAAGCTTTAAGGGGTAACATTGTTTTATTTGGAACAATCAGTTTGTAGACAATCCCTTCAACGCTAAGGTATGAGACCATTGTCATTTTACGGGACTCTACAGGGGAGCTCACCAAAACAAATGTAAATTAGTTATCATTTTAAGATAAATTACCAATTTTAATGCACAACTTGAAAAATTATGATTTGCATTTAAATCTTACTCATATTCTTTCACACCACAACAAGCTGTGTGTTACACAGCTCTTACACTTGGTCCATTAGGGTTTATGGGTTCTTATCTATTTTCGTATTCCTCTTTGGTACTTTGGCAGAAAATATAAACGTGTTTCTCATCTTAGAGCACAATTTTCCCAATACTCACTATTCACCATGTACAATAGAACTGATTTTTTTAAATTTGGAGAGATGCAGCTTTCTGCAAAAGATGCTTTTTATTCGACTTTAATTGACAGACTCATTATAGACGAGTAGTATTCGTATGCTCATACCATTTGGTAAGCTACTGGTGGCATTATAAAACGTCGCACTACTACCTTCATATCTTGGTGGATGTTGCCTGTCTGGCTGATTGCTTCAAACGTTGTAGGTCCATTTTTATGAGACATTAAGGTTTGATCTATACCATTTCTATACCGTACCTGGACTAATTTGAGAAGTTTCTCTGCACATAACTTGAGTCAAACTAGAAATATTAACCAATGTTGACATGTACGATTTCATCAGTAAAGGAAGACAAGGTGGAGTTTCCATTTTTCCTAAAACGTATGTCAAAGCAAATACTCCTCTTTTGGAATATTTTGATCCCTCTAAGCCAGTTGTGTACATGATGCTACATATTTATATGGCTGTTGTTTAAGTAAGTAATTGTCAAATTCACACTTTAAATAGTTAACTAAGATGAGATGTCATCTTTTGATGTTTTGAGTTTATCCAAAAATAGCCCTACCGGTTACCAGATAAATATATATTTACAAAACTAGTTTCATAACACGGTTCACATTCTGGTTACCCCAGGAAATGATGTCATCTTTTAACCAGAGACCAGCACCACTTACCACCACCTCGTCTCCTAAACTTACCACTTATTTTCATCCACGCAAAGATGACAATTACTACCACAAAAATCTAGCTTATTATCTGAGAAAAGGTACAGTATGAACTAAAATTTCAAAGGGACTCTAAGTTACATAACAAGCAGGGCTTAAACTTTCTATTGATTTCAACACTGACAACCACAAGGAAGCTATGACAGCATTTGAGAGAAACATGTAAAAGCTGATGTGAAACAATATTTATGGTAAGGCCATGTAAAATGGAAGGAAGCGTATAAACACCAAAGTGACTATAGACGAAGCTAAGGCATTAAGGTTACTGAATTTACCGTTCATGGAGTATTTTGACGTACTAACTCCCGACTTTTAAAATGAACAAACTTAAGGTAATCCTGGATATAACTGTTTACATAGGGTTTACCATATAGGAACAATCTAAGCAAGT
>JAHWFP010020718.1:0-31123 GCA_023313725.1 Lithobius niger | reverse complement strand
AACAAATGTTAATATTTGACTAACGTAAAATCATAAACGTTTTAGAATAATACAGATTTCCAATCCTGTATAATGCTTGGCAGTGTGTTTGGTCAGATTGATAGGCAACCCGGTGACAATTACCATGTAGTAGCTCTGGCCAGTCCGCCCCTGAAATTGTCTGAACTGTTCAGGGGCTCCACTTGTCATAAATGGATTTTAACAAAGTGTCATAATGTTTTGTTGTTTCTCATAAAATAACAGACATTTCTAGTTGCATTGAAAATATCCATTACCTTTTTTATTGCATTCTCCTTCTCAAAAAATCGAAGATGTCCTTCCGGTTCGCTACCTACTGCGCATCCTTCTGCACAGCCTCCATCATATAAAAGCCGAAGCGGAGCGGTAAGCTCACCTTTTCTTCTCTAGCCGCCAAGCTGTTCACTTGGCTCCTGACTGCATCCCATCCTCTGCGTCCTATACTTCAGCCTGGCTTGCTTCTGTCTCAAAGCGTCACAAGCCCTCCATTGAGGACACCGGTCCTTCTATTGCGGTCCGTGTTGCTGCCCCCTCTGGCTCCTCCTATGGACAGGGACTTAGGTTCTTATTACTATCCAGAGCCGTCTCTTTCAGACCAACCTGATCCTCCGTTTCAGGGGAACCCTGATCCCTCCGATATTCCACTCCCAGAATTACTAAAGACAGTCGAGAGGATTGTTCCGGACTGTTTCGTATACAAGCCATCCTCTACCTCCGATCCAGTCTCTAAGAACAGAGGCTTTGCTACTGGCTTTGGACTGCGTGATCAACTTCCACACCAACCACCGCTGTTACGACAGTCAACTACGCTCCTCACCACTCTCCTTCGGACGGGCGGTGTCCTAGGCAACGGGACGCCTCTCAAGTTAGCCAAGGATCCACTTCCTCCTCGTCGGGGTCGCGAAAGCCATTTCTTTCGTCTGATTGGTGAAGGGACAGCCAATCCTAGGAACTTCGATACCTATCCTCAGTCGGAATTCCTCGCAGCGGGTGCTAAGCTAGATTTTGGTTCCGCACTGTATCTTCCTAAGAGAGCAGCAGTCCCCGTTTATGTCTTACGTGGACAACCACTGCATCCTCCGTCTGGGCCTTCGTGCTGCGTCCCAGGCAGACGTACTTAGTACTGCAGCCAACGCACTGTGTGAAAGACTCTACACCGATCCTCCCCCCGAGGATACACGCCAACTAGCGCTTCTCATCAACCAAATTTTTCGGAAAAGCTGCTTTGCCACCTACCATGCCATGAACTGGTTTACACGTGCATTCTTTAATTCTACACTTCTCCCACGAGAAATTGCTCTGAACACAGCATCCAATCTTCACGATTCGACCCGTTACCTCCTACGAAATCAACTCATCCACGAGTCTGATTCCTTGTTCCGCGGATTGATCCCCAAAGTGGCTCCTCACCTCGACATCTCTCGTAAACCTCGTTATAACAAGAATCGTCAGAATTATCGGCAACGACCTACCCCGTCCTCCAAAGCGGATTTACCAAAAGACGACTGGAAGTCAGTGAATGCGCCTGATTCCGCTCCGCCTCCGCCGCGACGATCCGCATCGCCCTTTCCATCCCGTTCCCAGTGACGCGGACGAGGTCATTCCCTGGGCAAACCATTCACTCCTGACAGACGCCAGCGTTCCTCCTCCCGTCCTCGCAACACAGATCGTGTCTTATTGACATTCCACCTCCCCCACAAGAAGTAGGGGAAGCCTTCGATTTTATGCCAAAGCTTGGCAAAAAATCACCACATATTCAGTGATCCTCTCAATTATTTTTCATGGCTTCAAACCAAAGTTTTTGAAAAAACCACCGGTGCAAGACCCACCATGGGACCTAGAAGCTCCAGCTCCCATCCCACTCCGGACGAAAATTGCGTCCCTTCTTCGCAAGCAAGCCATTTGTATAGTGCTGCCTCCGTTCACTCCAGGCTTTTACAGCAGCATCTTTTTGTGCAACAAAAAAATCGGGCGGGACGCGACTGATCTTTAGCTTGAAACCTCTGCACCAGTACATCCTCAATCCACACTTTCATATGGAAACAATTTCTGCCATCCTAGATTCATTATAACCCAATGACTGGAGACAGTGTCACTATACCTGGCGGATGCATACCTGCACATTCCACTTCATGCGTCTGTCCACCACCTTGTCCGTTTTCTTATTAGACGGCAGTCTTCAAGTTTCTCTGCCTCCCCTTTGGACTAAATGCTGCTCCGCGAATCTTCACCACAGTCCTACGTCCTGTCCTCGCCTATCTGCATCAACAAGACATCTGCATACATGCCTTCCTCAACGATTGCCTTCTACCACATCCCAACCCCACTACACTCTCTAACAATCTGCACGACGTTGTGTCTCTTTTTCATCACCTCGGTCTGGGAGTGAATTTTTCAAAGTGCCGTCTCCAGCCCGCTCAATTCTTCATTTTCCTAGGGGTATTCTTTGACCTCAAGAAGGCAACTGTCATTCCGTCCCTAGAACGCATAGAAAGTCATCTACGGTCCGCCCGGACCTTCGTCCGCCTGCCTCTTCATACCTTTCAAGATCTCGCGTCCACCATCGGGACGATCGACTCCTTTGCGGACCTCGTCCCTTACGGCAGGTAGATGGCTCGCCCATTCCAGTCTATGGGGAAACCCTCAACTTGCGACAACGTTGCCATCTCGGCCTCTAGGTCCTCTCTTTCCCATGGACACCTTCCGATGGTGGACGGACGTCCTCAATCTTACCGCTACGGTCCCTCTTCACGAACCTCTCCCAGAAATACATCTTTTTACGGATGCATCCTTAACAGGCTGGGGAGCTCAAATCGACAACCTTACCATCTCCGGCACCTGGCTGGAGGGATTGACTTTCCATATCGATCACTTAGAACTGTTGTCAGTCCTTCTTGGCCTTCGCCACTTCCAGGACCATGTGGCAAGACGGATAGTACAAGTCCACACCGACAATACGACGGCTGTCGCCTACCTGCGGAAGGGGGGGGGGGGGGGCACGGGACTCGTTCTGTGTCCCTCCATCACGACACCTCTCAAATCTTTCAACTATGCATTTATCTGCGCGTCTGCCTTCTTCCTCTTCACATCCCAGGATCCTTGAAAGTGATCGCGGATTCTCTCTCCCGTCGCAATCCGCCCACCAGCAAATGGACACTTCATTTGACCGTCTGCTCCATCCTATTCCACCTCTGGGTTCGCCCGATGGTCGACGTCTTCGCCACGAGGTGCAATGCCAGACTTCCTCTATTCGTCAGCCCTTTCCCGGATCCACACGCCTGAGCAGTGGATGCGTTAACACTGAATTGGGATCATCTCTATGCATAAGCATTCCCTCCTCCTCGCCTCCTTTCTTTCTCTCGTGCTTCGCAAAATCGCCAGCTCACAAAGACGAGTTCTGCTAAGCGCACCGAATTGGCCAGTGGCAGCCTGGTTTCCACTGCTCCTCAGCCTCCTCATCGACTCTCCTCGACGCCTACCGAACCGTCCAGATTTCCTGTCCCAACACAGAGGATCGCTCCTCCACCCGAACCACCAAGCACTGCGACTTCACGGGTGGCTATTATCGTCCAGCTCCTCCGAGCGTCTGGCATTCTTGAGGACAAGTCCACTCGCATTACATCACGAGCCGTCCGATCCTCTACCAACAAGATTTACGACAGCCACTGGAAACGTTGGTTTCATTGGTGTATCTCAGAGCAAGTTGATCTAATCCGTCCCCCTCTGCATGACCTCCTTCGATTCCTCACTTCTTTATTCAAAAGTGGACTGAGGGGCTCCATCCTTGTTTACCGATCCGCCCTTAATGATGTCTTTAAAGCAGCTGGTAACGCAAATCCTTCTTACCGATTATAGAATCTCATCCCTAATCCATTCTTTCCATTTGGATCATCCTCGCATTTCAAAACAATTCCCGGACTGGGAGCTATCCATTGTCCTCACGGCCCTCATGGCCTCACCCTATGAACCTCTGCACTTAGCTAAACTCAGCCACCTTACAAAAAAAGACTGTGTTCCTCGTAGCTCTTGCAGCTTGCCTCCGTTGTAGTGAATTACAAGCCCTTTCAGCCACAGAAAAAGACTGCTTCTTTTTACCGGATTACGCTGGGGTTACCTTAACTCCGCGAGCTTCATTCCGGGCCAAGACTCAAAAACCTGATGAGCGTACCCATCCCTTCATCATCCCGTCCTTGTCCTCTATCCTAGGGTACGAAGAGGAATGATCCCTTCGTCCTGTCCGCCAAGTTCGATTCTACCTTCGAGCATCTAAAGCTATGCGCAGAGGACGCTCCCAATTGTTCCTCCCTTTTACTAATAAAGTCGGCACCACTTCCACACGCGTGATTGCCAAGCTTACAAAGCTCTTGACATTAACTGTATCTCTGAAGCCATCAGAATAACAGCCCACAAACTTCGTGCAATCTCCACGTCCTGGGCTCACTACAGCAACATACCCATTACCAAAATAATGGAAGCTGCCTCCTGGAGACTTCCTACCGTGTTCACGTCGCATTATCTTCGAGATATGTCCCATCAGGCTGAGGGACTTTACCGGATCAGGCCATTTGTTGCTGCCCGCCGTATACTTTAACCCCTTTTACACACTGAATTTTCTGTGAAGGGAACCGGTGTCAAATGGTGCCGCTGCCTTGACAAAGTCTATGGGATTGCTATAAAAAAAGTAATGGATATTTTCAAGGCAACTAGAAACTCCAAAATACCAGTGTTACCTGATTGATTTTGGTTTCTATTGCCTGTTGAAAATATACATTACCTTGGTCCCGCCCTCCTCCCCTCTTGTCGCCATTTTGGGCACTATAGAGGTCCGAAAAGGTGAGCTTACCGCTCTGCTTCGGCTTTTATATGATGGAGGCTGCGCAGTAGGTAGCGAACCGGAAGGACATCTTTGATTTAATTTCTCTAGATTGAACAGCATTTTGAGAAGGAGAATGCTAAGGCTCAAAAACCTGATGAACGTAACCATCCCTTCATCATCCCGTCCTTGTCCTCTATCCTAGGAGCCGAAGAGGAATGATCCCTTCGTCTTGTTCGCGCAGTTCGATTCTACCTTCAAGCCTCTAAAGCTATGTGCAGAGGACGCTCCCAATTGTTCCTCCCTTTTACTAATAAAGTCGGCACCACTTCCACACGCATGATTGCCAAGCTTACGAAGCTCTTGACATTAACTGTGTCTCTGAAGGCACCAGAATAACAGCCCACAAACTTCGTGCAATTTCCACGTCCAGGGCTCACTACAGCAACATCCCCATTACCAAAATAATGGAAGCTGCCTCCTGGAGACATCCTACCGTCTTCACGTCGCATTATCTTCGAGATATGTCCCATCAGGCTGAGGGACTTTACTGGATCGGGCCATCGGGCCCGCCGTATACTTTAACCCCTTTTACACACTGAATTTTCTGTGAAGGGAACCGGTCGCTACCTGAGGGAACTTGAGTCAAATGGTGCCCGCCGCCTTGACAAAGTCTATGGGATTGCTATAAAAAAAATAATGGATATTTCAAGGCAACTAGAAACTCCAAAATACCAGTGTTACCTTGTTGATTTTGGTTTCTATTGCCTGTTGAAAATATACATTACCTTGGTCCCGCCCTCCTCCCCTCTTGTAGCTATTTTGGGCACTATAGAGGTCCGAAAAGGTGAGCTTACCACTCCACTTCGGCTTTTATATGATGAAGGCTGCGCAGAAGGATGCGTAGTAGGTAGCGAACCGGAAGGACATCTTCGATTTAATTTCTCTAGATTGAACAGCATTTTGAAAAGGAGAATGCTATAAAAAAGGTAATGTATATTTGCAACAGGTAATAGAAACCAAAATCAACCAGGTAACACTTGTATTTTGGAGTTTTTAGAAAATGCTGTAAACAAATTCACACTAAGAGTTAACTATCGTGTACTTTGAATGTCGAAAGTTCAGATTTTCACAATGTAACGCTTAAATGGAAACAAGGAAATAACCGTATTTTACGAATTTTTGATAGGCTGTAGACGAAAAGATGTAAAATATCACTCCTATCTTCTTCAGGCTCCCACAATAAGTGTTTCTTTCTGTTTACATCATTGTAAGATAGAAGGACTGAAATTTTACTTCTTTTTGTCTACAGCCTATCAAAAATTCGCAAAATACGATTATTTCCTTTTTTGAACTTAAAGGGTTAAGCCTGCTTGTGAAAATCTAATCCACACTAAGAGTAGGCTACAAACTACCATCACAAGTGACCCATAAGGAATTCAAGATTTCTAAAGGGCCTTGTCCAGCCCTTCTTGTAATATTTAAGAATTTGTGTTGAATAAGCCTTTCCTTTCATTGAAAACTTAATGCATTTTCAAACAATTGGAAACGTGTCCGGACTAAGATTTATTTAATTTGGTTATAGGTTATCATCCACAGGTAGCCTCAGCAGAAACGCTTATTTTGGTGCGAGTGGGTGGGTTAGATTATTGTGGACCGTAGTTGTGTGGGCGAGTGTCAAGAATCTTTTCAGTACATATATCGGTAGGCCTATCATAAGAAAATATATGTCACATTTTCATTTGATCCAAACCCCCTCCTCTTCCCCCACGTGAAGTGTGTTACAAACAAAAAAGTAGGGTAAAAAGAATATTTGTGTAAGTGGGTTAGAAATTAAAACAAGACAGGGATTTGTTATAAGATTTAAAAGAAAATTTGAAAGTTAGGCGTGGGAAACAAAGTGAGGTAGCCGAACTGCTTATCTGTGCTGGAAGATAATCGTAGACCTGTTCTAATGAGATACTTGCGAAACTTTTGGTACTATGCTATCATCAGTATCTCTGATTATGGTTAAATAATGAACAGCCCGCCGAACGATCGTACTGAACTTGGGAAGATCCTGAATTTTGTTAATTCTTCATCGACACAATCATAAGAACCAACAGTTCTGCTCGCTCAAAGCTGTAATAAAAGCTGCTTAATGTTTTTGAAAAAATAACAAAAGTGTTGTTGAATTCCAACTCCAAACAAGACTTGCACCTGCAATCTCTCGAATCCTTGGCTTGGCTGTTAAACATTTCGCTTGCAATTAGGTGACTCTCGTGAGCCTCTTTGGTGGTTCCTTTGATTCCATAGAACGGTTCGTCAGACTGAGACTTTGCAGCTTGCTGGAGGAGTGGTACCAACAAAATTGACGTAGGCGACTGGGTGTGTGGTGTTTTCTTTCTTTTATTTGCTATTTTGTAGATGGTTTATTTTTTTTACCAACGGAAAAAAAACTTCAGTAGTCTACATTTTGTTGTGTTTTAATGCCATATTTGGCCGGCCACTTTCAGAGTGCGAATGTTGCACGATGGATAAAAGTTTTTCTTTGGATTCAAGTGTTTAGTTGTGATACACCTCTTAACTTTCGTGAGGTTCGTTTCGACGCCATTGTGTAGCTGGAAGTCGAGCTGACATAGTTATCGGCACCCCAAAAGTGTTTGGGAAAGCACTGGCGCATGATTGGTCAATGCTTTTCAGAATATGGCTTAAAAATATGCTTTAGGCATGCACACTTGAGGACGACGTTAGTTAACTTGGAGCATCCGAATTTACAAATTTAAATAATGGCATAGTTTTGTAAATTATTTAAAAAATATGTGGGTGAAGCTCAAGTTAGGATGGTGTTCTATTTTCAAAATGTTGATCCGAAAAATTATAGGTGTGCAGTATGGTAATTTTAAAGTTGATTTTTAGGATGAGAGGTGTTTAAAAATGTTCTGCTCCAAGCTTTGGATAATCAAGCTTTGCTGTAAAATAATATATGCGTATACGGTACCGGGTGTAGCAGTTGTTGTACAACCATTTGCAATTGCGGTGTCCGTCTCTTGACCATTGATTGTCAAATTCAACCAAAAATGTTCACTGCTTTTTAATTTCTGTTTGTTTAGATTAGAAGAGAAAAAAGAAGAGGAAATTCGAGAAGAACTTTTCACGCAGATGCCTGATCCCCACTTTATGGAAGTTACCCAGTTGGTGTTGAGTTGTGCTACGCCAGACATTCCGCGTGCCGACGAAATAAGGACTCTAGTAAAAGATATATGGGACTTGAGAATAAGTAAATTACACAACAGTATTGATGCTTTCATCCGGAGTGACCGGACCCATGCCAAGTTAGATTATCTTACTATGATGGAAATAAATTCTGTGCGGCCATTCCTAACGGCAACAATGGATCATCTGCATAATTTACGGCAGGTGAGTTTTGATGTCTCTGTAAGGGTTGACTTTGTGGTAATCGCATGCGATAGGAGTGCCGCTGATCTTGGCAGTAGTAATCTTCGATTATGGAGGCACCAAGTATTCGGTATTCAGCCGAATAATGCGATGATTGTGATTCGACCCGCTAATGGTTTTAAATATAAATGTTTACATATTTTTAAGTGTCAGGCCTTTGGGGTGGGCTAAGCCCTTTGTTGTTTCTAACATTCCTACAGTAATTTAGAAAAATTATGGGCAATGGTCTTTTATTTTAATCCTTATATGATACAAAAAATGTCATAGCGCTTAATTTGAAACACGGGAATCATCTTCGTAGCACAGTATACGCACAATTTCACATAAATAAATGCATCTGTACCAATTTTTCTGCAAATTTTCGACTGTCAATACTCTGGAGATGTTGGGGCTCAGACAACAGTCGATGATCGAACATGACATAGTGACGTGAAGAAGACTGTAGTTTGAGCCCCAATATCTCCAGAGTATTGGCAGTCGAAAATTGTACAGATGTCCTTATATGATATCGTACATTTTTTTTTTTGAATGTTGTATAATTTTTGTAAACTTCGTAAAATTTCACCAGGATCATCAAAAAAGGAGTGCCCGTAAGGCTTGACGAAGTGTCCACGATAATATGACCGCGGATTCCACTTCTCTTTTAGGGTTGCAACCCCATGCGGGCAAATGTGGTCGTAACTATTTTTTTTTTTTTTGGATTACTCACGTTAACAATTACTCGAAATAGGTTTTAACCCAATAGATAGGTGCGAACAAATACCACTCGTGCTACGATTAATCCAGGCGTGTGACACCTCCGCGTGCAACAGAATTTCTCGAGCGTGAAGCAGTGAAACAGATACCTTGCTCAAAACAAGGCCAACTTGGGTAGAAATGACAAGGGCGAAACTAATACGGTTCCAGCAAGCAAAATAGCAGAAACTTCTGCTTGTTTGGGTTACATTGTACTGAATGGCAGACACCCGGGCCTAGGCCTACTTTTTTTTTTCCAATTGATCATTTATATCAATTAGTTCCCTCCCACAAAGATCTCTGGACAGACTGTTCTGCCCTTGTTTGGGCTTGTCCAGAAAGTATTCTCTACTGATGAGCCCAAACAAGGGCAAAGATCTACAGCAGCAGCTGTATAGTAACAAGCGTGTCTGAGCGTATTTGTGTTGTCGATGTCATGGCGTCCAATCAAGAAGAAAGCAAAGTCCCGCTATTAGTGAAAAAATTAAATGCAAAGAGCCATATTTGATTCTTTGGTGCGTGGATAATAGTGCAAAATTATTTCCTAAATTACCGTGATATTACCGTAGACCGCCGTTTTCAGAACCGTACCGTACCGTCCTGCAAAAACTTAATACCGTACAACACTAGTTTTAACATTAGCACCGTTAAAATTAGCTGTGAGCAGGAATTTTTCTTATCCATTTAGAGGCCATGTATGTTTAGAAATGTATGTAAGTTAGATGGTTTATTAAAAATAATTTTAGAATGGTTGTAGCTACATACTTGTGGTTTGTACCATTGGAAAGCTGCGAAAAAACGGTTGAAATGGTGTATTTGAACGTCAAAATAAGTCAATATTTAGCGAAATTATCGACACTGTCGCACTTCGATGTGAACCCGACGAAATGAGTCGAAGGTGCGATGATCGCGAATCACGAAAAGCACTGCAATAACACTATCGCGTGTGTTGTATATCACGATAATATAGAAATATCGCAGTATCGCCCATCCCTACGCTACACTGTAGATCATTTACAGCCACACCTATGCAAGATGCACAGTGAATGACGCCCTTGTGATGCAAGTGGAAGGTCAAGAAAAAACCATCACCAATCTCAAACTTCAGAATCAACCCACAAAATCAACCCTAAGTCACTGACGACTAAAACAATTCATTCTTATCATCCACCAGGAAACCACCCAACATCAACAATCAACTGTGGACAAATTCACCCTTTCATTCATCTGGCTTCAACCTCATCAAAATCTTTCCTGACCAATTTTGGCATTTTGCATCCAAACCATGTCAAATTCTTTTCCTGTTCACACCACTCTGCCCACGTTTCAATTTATCCATCAATTTATCCACCACTTATCCACCAATCAACACACAGATGAACACCATAATCGAGTGAAATCAACCAAGGCCTACTGCAACAAAGGTAAACTTCCTGTTCTGTACTAACCTCAACCACAATCGGAGAATTTCACTTCCCAAATCATCGGAGGCAGTCACAGAGCCTGTGGCTCCGGCAAAACCAGCTCGCAACCCTAGGGCACCAGTCATGGCAGCAGCAGCACCCCCCCCCCTCCCCAGGTCCGACAAGGTAAACTTTGAATGCCAAATTTACAGGTAATGCATGTCTTTGGATGGCAAGTAGAAACAGTATTTTGCCAGCCCTCAGGATGGCTGGCTGAAAATTGTTTCTACTGCCTAAAGACATATCGGGAGTGAAAAAGATGGAAACCTACCTCTGGTAGACACTCTTATGGAGAAATGTGTTGCGCATGCGCGCTTGGGTTGCGAAGCTTGACTGATCAATTTGAAGCCTCAAGGGAAGAAAGCATCCTTTTTGGAAAGAACGCAAAAGTTCATAGTAATGTATATTTCCTGTCGGCAACAGAAACAATTTTCAGCCGGCTGTCCCGACGGCCGGCAAAATACTGTTTATTGTTAAAGAAAACTGAAACATGATGTTTTGTGTTTTTAAAAGACTACTACTTTTCACTTGGCTAGTAGTGTTCAAATGGCTGATTTTTTTCTCTTTTTTATTTGCAGAATGTTATTGTTGCTACTGCAGCTGCATCGAGAGACTCACAAGATTAAGGACGGTTTGTTGTGAATGTATCTATCTGCAGTACTTTTAATAACAATTTGTCCGCAGTGGTAGTGGTTTTTATTTTTTGAGCAAAATCGTATTATTACCGGTAACTTCAAAGATTTTTTTTTCATAATTTTTAATAATAAAAAGGAAGAAATGCTTATTGCTGTTTTCATTGGTACATTATTATTTTGGTACATGTAGATATTTTTTGTTTAATAATTGAAGAAGAACTTGCTGCAACGATTTTTACCCCCTTTAAAAGAGCAGGGGTTAATATTTGGTCTTTATGCATTGTGAAGAAGCTTACGAAAAGTGACTTACCAAAAGTTTGCTTACCAAAAGTGGTACACTGGGCACTCGTATAGGCTACGGCACATGTCTGAAACTAAACAGTTTTATAGTTTCGAGTCAGCAGGAACACTGGACCTTGTACTCCTGTGGGACGAATCTTTTTAACTGTGGTTTAAAGCGGGTGTGCGATACTAGGTTTTTCAACTCGATACCGATGCTTTATTATTCCAAGTATTAGTATCAGGATACTTTCTTAATGCCAATACTTTATTCGATATTGATCCTCTTTTCGATACCAATACTTTGCAAGTTTAAGGAACTTGGTGGATGGTAAACGATGAAGTGCTTAAAAAAAACTTGTTAATATTCAAGTCTACACAACTTCGTAATTATTATAGGTAGGTCTAATGCTGTTTTGATCTCTACGCCGTTAACAATACTGCGTCGTCACTAAAAAAAAATGTTTGATACTTTTCGATACTTCCTAAAATTCGATACCCAATTTTAAATTTCGATACAGTACCAAGAAAGTATCGGTATTGGTATTGAAATTTGATAGTATCGCATATCCCTGGTTTAAAAATATCATCTACAAGACGGCAGAAACCAAGTGCCCAATGTACACAGAGCTTTTGTGAAGTTTGAGCGCTTTTTTTTTTTTTTACGTATGTTTTAAGTCTTTTGTCTAGAAGCATTTTGTGCAGAAGCAATCTTTAAAGAACAGTCTTCCCTGTCTCCTAGTCGGGCAACAGGCCCTGATGGGATATCAGCATTCTTCCTCAAGTAGATTAACCTGTTGATGACTAAACGTGCTTGCGTACATTATTGGCTTCAATGACGCTCCATTCTATGCATTCAGTTGTTTTTGGTCTGATAATGTGCCAACGGCTTGCTGTAGAAGCTACTGCATCTCGTTAGCTATTTGAATCTGTGTGACGTCGCCACAAACCCGTTATCCATTCAAATTTGACAGCAGATGTGACGGCATTTTGTTGGATAAAATTAGGCACTCTTTCTATCAACGCTGTCATCGCTTGAGTACACGATACCATACCAGTGAGCGAGCCATGGAGTTTGCAATTTTTTCCGACATTTTTAATACTGTTAAAATTAATTCGATATAAAAGTGTAGGGGGCATTAAAAAAGCTACCACAAGGTTTCTGTGTCATTTATTCACGAATTCAGTTTGTTAGATCATCCTCCTTCCAATATGTACCCTAATTCAAAGTGATTTATAACAATCACTAATAGAATGTATTGATATGAAACTAATTCACGTACTCGTGAAAGCTAGAGAGGAGAAGGCACGGAAGCAATGCACTGCACTGCAGCGATGCAAGGAGTAATGCGGCTAGAGCAAATACCAAATCCGCGTTCCATTTTCAAGGATCTGCGAGCTTTCCTTTGGCAAAGGCAAACTGTCACCTCTGGAAGACTGCACAAGTCACCCCATCTTCAAAAAATGCACTGCATCTTGTCCCAATAACTATCATCCAGTGGCTGTGACGTGTGTGTAATTTGAAAAGTCATGGAAAGGGTGATTTGAGCAACCATGAGGCGTCATGTGACGTGTCTTCTGGCCGACAACCAGTTTGGTTTCGTACCTGGACGTTCGAGCTGTATGCAGCTTCTGTGCGTTTTGGAGGAGTGGACATAAGACATCCAAGTCGACTTTATATCCGTGGACTTTACTAAGACAGTTAAGTCCGTGACCCTCACCAAGCTCAATGCAAAATTGGATTGGAATATTTTGGCTTCCGTAGTTTGCTTTTGTTGTGGGTTTCTGACTTTTTGGTGGGAAGGCATCATTGGGTAAGTGTTGAGGGGGCAATTTCATCAGTGACCGAGGTGCTTAGTTGTGTACTGCAGGGATCACTTCTGGGTCCACTGCTGATTTTATTCCTTGAATGACGTAAGATCCCCAGGACGTGAGGGTAATTCTAAAAAAATATGCCAATGATATGAAGTTAGGTAATGTGTAGGGAGATGGATAGACTGTTCATTTGGGCAGTCAGTAGCAGCTACCAACTGGTCCACAGAAATGTAAAACGCTTTTCGTGGACAACACTTCCCATGATTACACTTTAGTTGGAAATAGTATCCACCCTAAAAAGAAATTGATTAAAGAGCTGGGAATTTGGATCTCGAGTGATCTCATTTTTTGTAACCACTGTAATCTAATGGTCAAGTCAGCACGTCAAAGAGCTATCATTATTAGACAGGGCCGTAGCTAGGAATTTTTTCTGGGAGGGCAAACCGGCAATTTACGCCCCTTCCCAGTTTTATGCCCCCCCCCCTCCCCCCCAATCACAATGAAAAAAAAGTCTAGTCTAAAACGAAAAAACAATAAAAAATAATTATTTGTTAAAAGACAGTTGAGCTTGGTTTCTCTCCCCCCCACCCTACAGGCATCTAGGTATGGCCCTGCTTCTCTCTACAAAACCGATGCAGCGTATATTCAATGTGTGTTATCCCCAAAAATAGTTAGGACCAGTCGTTCCATGTTTGGCAGCATGAGGTCGCGACCCAGAACGAGAGATGGAACATGTGCGGTGATATTACGGGTCCTCCTTTATTTCGCTTCAGCCAATATAATAGATTGTAGGTGGTAGGAAACTGAAGAAGACAAAGATTATCCTAAAAAGGAGGGGATCATCCATCTGCTCTTTCATAACTGTTTCGGCTTTTTTTTTTAAGTATATCAGAAAGTCGATAGTTTTGCCAGATAGTTTATGAAGAGCACAGTTAGCATCAAGACGGACCTCGTGAGATTTGTCTGAAAAGAACGGGGGAAAAATGGTCAGAGTGGGACGCGAACCCAGGACTCCAGCGTATTAGCTAGGCCGGGCGCTCGAATCAATGCACTACCGGGAGGACCCTGGCTTCAGCTCCATCATGGCTTAGAACTGGTTCAACCGTTCTTAGTATAATAATAAATAGTTTGTTGCTGGAGCAACTGGTCTGGTAAGGATCGCATCGGATCACTGACTGCCAGCCCAAAAAAAAATGACAATCAAATTTCCTAAATAAATGGGAACAATGAAACATGAAGATAAAAAAAATACACTGAGAAGCATGACCAAGAAAAGTGTTGATGGGAAGGAAAGGTTTTCGGATCTCGACTGCCTTGCCACCAAGGTTAGACCTGCCAGTCCCCGATGGCATCGCCAGGCGAGGGGAAAAAGGGTTAGATTGGGAGGTCCATTGTTATATACCAGTAACTTTAAAAACATCGTTAATTTTCGTACTATGAAACGCCATAATGTCAACAAAACTCGGAAAAAAATTACCGCACACTTTCACAATCAAAACAACAGCTTCGTACAGCGAATTTTCGATAGCTTGAGCTGCTATCTTCTTCGGGCCTCAAGGATATAGCTCGGACTTTTTACATTTTCCACTCCGGTTCGACGAACTATCGCATTTGAATTTGGCTGGCAACGTTGCCTCCTGTATTTGTGCTGCGGGCCTAGATCGTTAGTTCCTATCTCCACTGACAATGAAGTCGACTGATTAGGTCAAATTCCAAGAGAGATCCACATCTCAGGTGTCTTGAATCTATTCTATTGCAATTCAAGAGCACGAGAAGAAAAATGTACAATTAATGAGCATTCAAGGCCCTTCCATTTCCTAGAGTGAAGCATTTAGTAAGCAACAATCTGGCAGGTCGACGGAGAATAGAAACGAACGATCTAGGCCCGCAGCACAAATACAGGAGGCAACGTTGCCAGCCAAATTCAAATGCTATAGTTCGTCGAACTGGAGTGGAAAATGTTAAAAGTCCGAGCCATATCATTGAGGCCCGAAGAAGGTAGCTGCTCTAGCTATCGAAAATTTGCTGGACGAAGCTGTTGTTTTGATTGTGAAAATGTGCGGTAATTTTTTTCCGGAATTTTTCCGAGTTTTGTTGACATTATATACCAGCAAACTGGAGAAAAAGATTGTTAAAAAAAATTAAAAACTTCAAAAATTAAAAAAAAACAAAGAAATATTTAGTTTACTGCACAGTTCTCAGATCGCTTTAAAAACTTTGACAAGTTGATTAAATATAAAATTTTTTTGAAGCAGTCAACAGAGGAGGCCGTTACTGCTTCTTCAGACAGTGAATTCCATACTGGCACCACCCGTAAGGCAAAGACATTTTTCCTACAATCAAGTCTTGCTTTTTGTATTACCAGTTTGTGACTGTGACCCCTTGTTCAGGGCACGGGACTAAGTTTAAAGAATGGTAGGTGAATTGATAATTGGCAATGGAGAATACTGAATGTTAACGCAAGATCAGCTTTCAGCCTACGGTAATCTAAGGAGTCGAGACCCAGCTGTTTAAGACACACACAGTATGGTAAATCGCGCATACCTGGCAAATATTTTGTGTAAAACGTCGCTGAACCGACTCAAGATGATCGATATCTTTAAGGAGATATGGCGACCAAACCAGGCTTGCGTACTCCAAAAGTGGAGGAACGTATACCTTGAATGCCCATAACCTGGTGTGGATGTTTCCCGAGCTAAAGCAACGTCGGACTATAGCTGATCTGCAGTTTGCAGCATGCACCACATGGCTGCAATGTACTGATGTCTTCATGTCGTGGGCGAACTATACACCTAAATCTTTCACAATGTTAGTATTTGGCAGTTTTTCAGTATTTTTGGTATACACAAAAGTAGGATTTTTACTCCCTGCATGAAAACTCTTGCACTTGGCATACGAGATTGGCAACTGCCAATTACACGCCCGATCAAAGACATGTTCAATTTTAGCGTGTAGTCGCAAATTTTCCTGGGTAGTTATTATTGCTGCGTGAAGTTTTAAGTTATCTGCAAACTTTTCCTGAGTTGCATTTGCTGGATTGCACTCCAAAAACAAAAAAATAAACAGTAAAGGTCCAATTACAGAACCCTGAGGTACACCGTTGATAACGTCTGTACTTGCTGATTTGGATCTGCCAATTACTACTTGCCGAGTCCTACCAGTGATGAATGATTTGATCAAGTTTTAAAGTTGGCCTCCAAAGCCGTAGTATTGTAGTTTGTATAGCAATTTTCAACTGATTCAAATGCTTTTTGGAAATCAAACAAAACTACGTCCGAAGAAATACCTTGGTCAAAAGCATCGGTCCACTTGTCTAGAGTCATCAATGGTTGATGTACAGAAGAGTGACCCGGCAGAAAACCGAACTGGTCATTCAGTATAATATTAAATTTTGCCACATACTGCATCATCGTTTTGCGTATTACATTTTCTATTATCTTAAAGGCACAACCATAAGTGCTATTGGCCTATAGTTTTTTGGTCTATAGGATTTCCTTTCTTAAAAATTGGCACAATATTTGCAGTGGTCCAGATGCGTGGTAATTTCCCTGTAGCCATTGAGAAAGAAACAATTTCTGCCAATGGGACGTTAATTTGTTCGCAAATTTGTTTGTAAAAATATGCAGAAAATCCGTCAGGACCCACAGGACTTGGCTTAATATTTCGTAAAACAAAAAGAACAGAATCTGGAGTAAAAATTATATTTGTACATTTTCCATTTTCAGTTGTTTGTGCTGCAGTAGCTGCAGGAATGGTGTCATTAACGACAATTCCAGTGTTTGAAAAAAAGGAACTTAATACCTCTGCCTTTGCAACAGTGGTAGTGACGTATCCATTATTAACCTTTAAAGGTGGAATAGAACGTGAGACACGAGTGTTTTGACAAAAAAAACGGAAAAGGGCACTCAAATTTCCCTCAGAATTTTTTGTTTACGGGATTCCTGCCAATGTTTTACGTTTGTGGAGTAATCCTTCCGGCATTCATTGTATACCAAGAGATTTTCGGTTGAACGATCAGATTTGTAGCAGTGTCAGAGTTTCACCTTCTGGGCTAACTTTGTGATGTGCCTTGGTTTAAATTTACCCGGTAGCCCCCGATTTCGGCAAGTAGAACTACAAAAAATTTACCTCCCTTCTAATAATGTCAATGAACAAGTTCCAAGCCTCATCAACGCAATTTGTGTTTCCAAGGTGGAAATCCCAATCGATCAAAGTCAAACGTGTACGTAGCTTAGCAAAATCCATACGTTTTTTGTTTTTCGTCATTAGCACCAAGTTTAATTTGTCATTGTATCTTAAACGTCACCATGTTATGGTCACTAAGGCCCAATTGCATCACAACCTCCACTTCGTGAGCTATACAGATATCATCCGTCAAAAGTAGATCTAAAATATTTTTTTCCACGGGTGGGCTCAGTTACCAACTGCATTAAACCACAGACTGCAATATTATTCAAAAACTTGCTGTGAACACGGTTAGTTGCTGTTGCTGTGAGCCAGTCAACAGTAAAATCTCCCACGATCACACTTGAACAATTTGTCATGATGGCAGAGTTTATAAAAGCACCCATGTCATCAACCAAATTTTCATTAAATCCGTCAGGAATGTAACCGATAATAAAGTTCAGTTTGGAACTAATTAATTCAACTGACAAAGCCTCGACTTCCTCTGAAGACACGCGAATTACCACCAGGTCCAGTCCCCTGCGAAAAACCACTGAAATACCACCTGCTCTGGAACCCCTGTCTTTTCGAATAATATAAGCGTTGCTCCCCGTCACCATCGAATCAGTTATGGCTGTAGTCAACGACGTTTCAACTATAAACAAGATATAATAATGGTTTGATGCTAGTAGTAGGTGAAAATCACCCAGATTTGCGATTAGGCTACAGGCATTTATCAAGATGCAACTCAAGTTTTTGATGTTGTTTCTACCAAGAGTTCTTTGAGGCTTTTGATGGTGTTAGGTGTATTCCTAGAAATTGTCCCAATTAATGATTTCAGTTTTCCTGTTGCGCCAGGACTGCAGGAATCTACTTTGAAGCACTTGTTTGCCTTTTGCAGTTAAATGCAGTCCATCCCTTGCCATTAGACCCCAATCGGACGTCAATGGTCTGTCGATACAAACAAAATTGTAGTTTGTGTTTACACAAAATGATCTTAACAGTTCATTTGTCTTCATTACTTCTTGATCTTCTTTTATTTCGTTTCTATGCAATTGTGGGAACCCAATGGAAGTTAATTTAGCCATTGGTTTTAATGCCTTTATATTCTCAGTTAACAAGGACATGTCTCTCACCTAAATGCCACCAACATGTAAAGAGATATACGAAAGATACTTGCCTCGTAGCGACCACCACAGAATAATGTGAGTAGTAACAAGAGCAGTTTTGATTTCTTGTCTATGGCAAGACTGTTTATAATTGTATTGTGCACTAATTTTCATGCCTATTAAACCATGGATTGATTGGGCTAGAATTTGTTTGTTTTATTTATTTTTTTTGTTTGCTCAAATTTTTGCTCATTGTGCAGGGAAAATGCACTTTCATTTTCTTTTATTTTATTTTTGTGTTGTGAAAAGTACTAAAGTTTGTTAACGTTTTCCGGGATTGTGTGATCAGCCTTGTGTAAATTATTTCTTTAAGTAGGTCTATTTAAAGCTGATCAGGTATGCGTGATGCAGTATAGGATTAAAGTAGTTTGTGAACTGTTCCACTTGAAAATGCTTCCTTGGAACAATCAGTTTTCTTGTTGGTTTTTAAATTTTAACTCGCTTCGATCTCGGAAATTACTCATTACGCTCACTTTCAAAAATAGGATACTGTCAGTATCTTGCAAACTTTCGATTGTGTTTCAACAATCTTCGTCAGGCAGGGTCAAGAAAATTCAGTCTTCTGGTTACATTTCGTCTGCTTGCTTTTTTTTTATCAAGCAAGCAGACAAAAATGTAACCAGCAGACTCAATTTTCTTGACCCTGCCTGATAGAAGTTGTTGAAATACAATCGAAAATTTGCAAGATACTGACAGTATCCCGTTTTCGAAAGTGAGCGTAATGAGTAATTTCCAAGATCGAAGTGATTCAACAGCGTTTCAAAGTAATTCAAGTAAGCCTAACGGTTTATTTTGTGAAATTTTAACTCTAAATACAGGCATCAACAAGGGTATGAATGGTTTTTTTTATTAACAAGGGTCTGAAACGAAGTACTATTTTGCTGGGTTATTTATGTTTAGTCTTTCGTAAATTAGAAAACAAATTACACAAAATTTGCTTTAGTAGGTGGCTGCTAAAAAAAATGTAGGTTGACCATCAATCACTTTTAATCCAGCTGCAAGTTACAAAACAATTCTTTCCAGCCTGCCTGAGGGGTATATCAATTCGCCGCTTGTGGCCAACTTCGAACCTAGATTTGAACAATGTCGCGGTGAGCGAGTACTGGAAGTGGAGGAGAGTTGGGGGGGGGGGGGGGTGAGACGCTTGCCACCAACGAGTTCTCCAAGATTGGTCTCATACCTGCAAAATGACTTCAAATTCGGTACAATTGTTAAGTTACCTAGCTTATAAACAAGTAATCGGAAATCCTAGTTTTCCTTATACAAATCGTGTAACTGGCACCATCACATCAACCCTCTCCCAAAAAGCGTGAAAGAAATGGTTTCATACTTTTTTCCGCGTTAAGACGCAGAATTATTCATTTGTTTTCGGTAGTTTTTGCAGCATTATTTTTTAATGCTGTCTGCCAAAAAAAAAAAAACATGTCACCGCTGCTTTCATCAGGGATGGTAGCTAAAATCAAATCAGGATTTCAGGTTAATACAACCCTGCAATGTGATAGTATATAAGTCCAATATACAACAATGCTTGAGGCTCCATCGCACCGGCTCTATTAGATTGGGCTTCGCTGCACAGCTGTATCTACCGTCCCTCGTCGTAGCTGGCTATGTTGGCAGTTTCAATTAATCCGTAAATTTATTCAACAAAAGGAATAGCTTGTGGTTTCCACCAAACTGTTGTGTGGTATCAATAAAAATGGATACACCATTAAAAAAAAAACATTTTTGGAGAAGGACGTTATTCCAAGTATCGTTTTTATGCCCCCTCAAACATTTTTTTTAGGGGGGGGGGGGGCAGTTGCCCACCCTGCTGCCCCGGGTAGCTATGGCCCTGTTATTAGAAGAACCCAGTTACCCTAGTGCAAGCCTTTATAGTACACCTCAGACCCCGTCTACAATTTTACAGTTAAGCCTGGTCCTCATAATTCCTTTTGAGATATTGACCGTTTGAGTCGGACCAGCGCAGGTTCACTAAATCACTATGTGGTATCAAAATTATCTTAAATTTGGAAGTCCATGGACTCGGGGCTGTCTATGCTAACAATTTTAAGTTTCATTTGTTATTTTGGTCGATCATGGGATTCAAGCATTCAATTGGTTTCTAGTCGGGGCCGCTGATCTTCCCTTGCTCGGGGGCCCGTCACAAAGCTTGCATTGTGTGATGCACAAGCTTTGTGACGGGTTCCAAGCAAGGGGAGCACTCTACTAAACGTGTTTCGGCGTTCAGTAGCCATCCAATAAATATATTAGACGCTGAAAAGGGTTACAGAGTTGTTTCTATGCAACAACGAAAACTCGCTTTCTGTGTAACAGTGAAGTCTTGTGTTAAGAGACAAAGGTTGGGGGTTTGATTAAGACACACAAGGAAGATAGTCAGCACTACGTAGCGAAGTATTGTGTGAAGTCGAGACACCTCTTGCTGGTTACCAGGATGTTATGGAATATTTTACACAAATGGTACTAACAAATGACTCTTTTATAAAACTGTTTTCATATAAAATGTTGTGTTCAGATTTGGAAATTTATCTTTTTATGGAAGGACCCACTAGAACCTGTAAGCTTACCATCACAAACCTTTGGAAAGTTATTTTTAGATTAATCTCTTCCTCTTCAGGATGTACTCTGTATGTGAAGGCCCGTTATGTCCGTAGCCTCAGGACCTAGTTCATTAGCACACCTCCATTGCTAGTTGCCAATTTCCAAACTACCCCATTGTCCTTTGATCACAATTCTGGGATACCCAGGTCAGATCGTGGTAACTTTTACTGCATTTCGGGGGGTAACAAAACACCACAATCACAGCTCTACGGCAACGCAAGTTCTTAAATTTGCCACCAGAGCATCAACTGTAGGACAAAAGCTGAAGCGAGTTTGAATCACGTCACCAACTCCTGCCAGTACATCTCCATTGAAATCTTGGTTTCAATATCCAGTATTCTCAAAAGAATGTAAGACGAATCATAGAATTTAAAGACAGTTAAGGCAAGCACTCTCACAAACATGATGCACCATCTGTAGGAAGCACGTCCCAAGTACACATATGGGACACGCTTCCCACAGATGGTGCACCAGGCTTAGTGAGAGTGCTTGCCTTAACTACATCTTGTATTCTTTTGAGCGAGAGAAGAGGGCTTGGTCAGATCAGGTGTGTGCCCCCTGCACAATTCAGTACTTCTCAAAACTTTTTTTAAAATTAAGGCACAATTGTTTCCGATATACGTGCACCCCTGTAAGACCACAGGACTAGGGGATCACAAGTTATGCTACTGATCCAGGGAACTTGAAAACTTTCAATTTTTTAGTTTGCCTTACTATGTGTGAACTACGTCAGTGGAGATCCCACGTATGGGAGAAATTAAAACAGTAGTAGTGCTGGTAGGTTTTCATGCACGTTGTGCCAACATGACTCACATACTGAAACTTTACGGAGTTTATGTATGTTGCTAATTCAACTTAACACTGCACCTGAAAAGTGGGCTTGGTAGTTGGACTGGCTCATGTTTCTAAACTACCAGACCTTCAATTGTTCATCTGTACTTGTCAGACTTAGCTTGGGCATTAGTATATAAAGGTAAGGAATTTTCATCCGTATATAGGCAATCACCCTTTCCCGAAGGTATGGGCGACAGGTTATGGCTTCCAGATGTGCAGCCAGCAGGAGCCTTTAAGATAATTCTAACCGGTGTTCCACCACTTGTGAGTGGCGACCCATGTGGTCAGTTGTTAAACCAGTGGCCTTTTTTACTTTTGTGAAAAAAGCACGTTAAAAATTACTAGGTGTTACCTAATAAAGAGGTGTGAAAAATATTATCACTTGTGCCCCGATGAGTCCAAGCATGTGTTACTTTGCAAGCAGTAGCATCGTAGCAACACTGAAGCAAGGAAGGAGTTCTTGTTCTCAAGCCAATGCCGACTGGAGTAGAAATTGTGTACCTTGTTCCCAGGCTCTTGCGCATGCCGAGAAGATAAGGCCACTTCTCAGAGCAAGATTATGGAAATTTAAATCAACTAACCTGTGGCCAAGCAAAATCCACAGCTTCTCTCCCAGGCGCACAAAGCGAGAGTTAACAATGTGATACTCGCACCTTCTACAGACGTGTATGCATTTATAAGATCCTGGTCCAGCATACTTACAAGGCAAGTTATACACGTCAACACCGTATATTTTATAATAATTTTATTTACAAACTTAAAAAAATCACACTTATCATTTATACTAAAGTTGAACTGTGCGTAAAGAAAGGCTGATGGTTTTTATATTTATTGTACATACAAAAATCTTTTTAAATATACATTCTGGAGTAATAACGAGAGAAAAGTTTGATGCAAACTCGGTTAAATTGTTACTCCTTATAATTGTAATCTTAGTCATATAATTAAAAAATAGAATAAGCACAAAATTGTACAGCACTTCGGTGAAGAAACGTTACAAAATCTAGGTTACTCAACAACTACGACTAGGAAATACTTTGGTGAGGCTGTTAGGTTACGCAATGATTCGTTGTTAGAACTTGGTAACAATAATAAAAGTGCATAAAGGATAACGCAGATATAGTCAGTAAATGTTAATATACTAATTTGTGATTAATACAGTAGTTAAATTAATACAATTAGACTTGGTAATACAGGTGCATTATAATTAAATATTTCTTAACAGATCTTTGCATATACACTCATGAACAAAATCTTTTGGTTCATTTTGAGCCATAGTTTAAATAAGACTGCAACTCGCCAACTTAGATTTTATCATCCATATACTCTTGACTAGAAAAAAAGAAAATCCTTATTAGTATAGGATAATGCGATTACTGACGAGTTTGCCCCACACCGAGCTGAACAAAATGCCGGCGTAAATCAGCAGCTAACCAGGTGAAACTCACCGCTGTTGTATTTAATATAGCAGTGGACATCTGTTTAACAAAATGACTTCAGATTTTATTATTGTCTTTGCTGGGATCAATGATACGTTTGGTTGGAAATTTGCATGCGATCATTGGAAGCTCTTCATTGGTTGGGTTTACACTGCCGTGAAAGTGATTCTGAAAAACGCCCGTTCCGGTGAGCAATTTTGTGTTCCACTAAAGCCTACTCATCACTTTCGTTAATTTAAAAGTAAATAAGGATCCAGTTAAGCATTTAATTACCATTACAGGTTTGGGTGGTTAACTTCCTAAATTTTGTTCGTAATGTCTTCTTTTCGCATCCACTTCTTACTGTACAACAGTCTGCTGGTTGGGGTTTAGTGGTCACTGTTGTGCCACCTTTTCTTTCTCTGGTGGATGCATAAGTACCTACTTTCTTGAACGTGCCTTTGGTATATGGTGTGAATTTCTTTGTATAGTTAAGTAAATTTGGTCATTGTATAAAGAATGGGGTTATCAATTTCAATCCCACATTAAAAGTGTGGTTTATTTACCAAAATTATTCCAGTTACGCTCGTGTATTTTTAGATTAACAGTGTGTAACTGCTACAGTTTTAGAATGGCGCTGTTAGTGTGACATCACTGCGTATGGCTGTATGGCATCTACGAAAGTCATGACATTATCATTAACTTATCGAAAAAGTACATAATTAATATGCAATTGACTTGTTTTATCCCCGGCAGAGTCAACAAGATATTTGAAAACAAGTTAAGGGGGTTTTCATAAATTTATAAAATCCTGAAAGTTGAACGCATTAACATTAGGAACAGTAGGAATTCAGCATTAACAGTAGGAATTCTAGTTGCGAGGAGTCAGATAGATAAATGGGTCCTCCCTTTAGCCAGTTTATTCACTTCTGGTCCGATTTGAAACCGTAAGTTGTTACTAGTAACACTTAATCACAAATTAGGCAGTGTGCACTCATGTCATCTTGCCTCTACACTCAAAACTTCGTCGATTCCTATCGTTACCTTTTTATTTTACTTTTGTAATACTTATTTTCCATAATCCAACACTGAGTGTTTGACCAATACAAACCAATCCGATATCTATAATACTCCGGTATCACAGCAATAATGTGTACCTATTCTAAGTGGGCCTCACCCTTTCTAAAATTCATCCTCTTTAATCACTATTGCACAAGGGAAGTCCATTATGTATAGTAAACAAAGCTTATTCTGTGGAGTATGCGTACTTATTACATGCGTTGAAAAGTTGGCTGTATGGCATCTACGAAAGTCATGACATAATCATTAACTTATCGAAAAAGTACATAATTAATATGCAATTGATTTGTTTTATCCCCGGCAGAGTCAACAAAATACTGCGCGGGCACAAGACACCTACCTCTCAATGCTGCTTTAATCTATTGAGCTGGCATATGCACCAAGCAAACACGGAAAAAGTCCGTCAAGATGATTAAGGCCACACAAAAATAATTGTTTGGTTAACGGGTTAGGTTGCAAATTGAAACACCAGGCAACCAGGCATTTTATTAAATTTTTTATTTATTTAACTGACCAAATTTGCCTTGAATTTTACATTAGCCGGTCTAAAAAAATATATTGCTAATATGTTATTTATGTCATCGAGTATTCAAAGTTGTTTTTTAGTTTTTGTCAAATAACTTCTTAGTGGTTTGAGCTAGAGGTTTGATATTGGCACCATTGGAAAGCTCGTTTCGAGCCAGTTAAAATGGTGTCCTGGAATGTCAAATCTATCAATATTTTGCGAAAATGTGAGTTTTAGATGGTGAACCAATATTCAGATAAAAAGTTTTGACCCGCGATAATTTAAGGCACCTGCACGCACCTGTAAACCAAACAATTAAACTTTCCATGGCCTAATACGGTGTATTTAAAGGGATATCACTCAATAATTAAGGAAGTGTCACCATCCCTAAAAATTAATTGATGCAGCCATGCCTGAGAAACCGCTGTTCAACTTTGTTAGGCTCAATTTTTGTTTTAAGAATTATTTTTGCCGTGACCCTCTTCAAGTTTATCACGACTGCTCACTGTCCGAAATATCCTAAAAATATCTTGAGCAATCAAGTTGCCCGATAAAGCCCTCGATTTTGGGGAAAAAAATTGTGTGTGAACCCTGTTCATGGATACAGTCGTAATCAAATTACGCTTGATTGTTTTTACGGGAAGACTAAGATGAGCATCAATTTGTTACTTGCACTTGATTTCTAGCAATCATACCTTAAGAAGTGGAAAAATGGATTTGTGCACAAATAGTACAACGATAGAAAAGAATAAGCAGGTCAAAAGGTGAATCTGTTGGCCTTTAAAATGCGGCACGAGTGAACTACCTTAAATTTCAGGGATTATCTTAATGTTTTGATACCCAACATGTTTTAATTCTACACACACGCAAATCTTCGTCGTTCACTGTAAAGCTATGTACATACAAGTTTTGTGAAAATCTGACCACAATCACATGCCATTTAGCCTATATTCGACTTGGAACTAGACTTGTAATCACTTTTGTATGTGCCGGCTACTGGACACACTTGAGAAAAACACAAGCTAATCATTAACTCACGTTATGACAGCTATCTCAAACGGCAATGATTTTGCTTGGATCCACTTTGACACGTAAGAACAAGGTATCATCCTTTATGTAGTGCCGCTTGCGCAGATTCTCATGCGATACGAAGCGAGGGAAGCCAAAACCTAGAGGATCGGGCTCTCGGCTTGGTCGTTGAAAGTTCTTCCACGTAGGGTCTGGAACAAAGCTTTCTACAATACTGCACGCCTTTTCTGAACTTGATGCTTGATCGTAAAGAGTAAAGGCAACAGTGTGCGAGAATGGCCATTGGAGCAGGGCATCGTACTCGCCGGGAAGAATTCTGATGTAGACGGAGAGGTGAGTGCCTTCGCCTGCCCCATTACCGTTTAGAAAGGCGGTTGCCATTAGCTTGTATCCGTACGCGCTCGTGTAGAATGGGATACTGCATAGTTCGTAACCTTCTTTTTGCTTGGCTTCTGCTAATTTTGCTGCATAGTCTGGGATTTTCCACAAGAGCGTTCCACTTTGGTTAAGTGTGAGATTCTGTAGAGCTGATCGAAGGCTGGTGATCTGTTGTTGTTGCTTAGCAACCAGGCTACACATAAGCACCAAATGCTGTTTGCTACCCTCCTCCATGTGCTTGTCAACAGCAAAACGTGGACCCTGAAATAAAAAATAAATAAAAAGTTAATTTCTACGAAATTTTTTAAAACTTTATACACAACAATTTCCACTGAGAGTGAAACAAAATTTTTAAACATTTTTACAATTATGTGGCTTTATACAGCTACAGCATTATATGATACTATATGACTGATTTCTACTTACACGTTGCTCTTACCAAGCTTACTTCATTACAAAAGTGCCTCACACACACAAGAACAAGAATTGTTGACCCTCAGCAATCCCGCTGCACTTTTTCCTTCGGTTAACAAATAAAATTACTAACCAGTATTTATATTTTTATTCTAGACTAGGGAAGAAGGGGGTGGGGGAGACACCAATTTTCCTCTCCTGGTTTTACCAGCTAGTTTTTAAAAGTAGTGGACCCACAAGCAAAACTTTTTTTTTTTTTTGTAAAAAAATACTTGAGAAAATTTGCACCCCTCCTCTCAACCAAATCATCGCCACATCGCCAGTTACCCCCTTGAGAAATCTGAAATCTTGTTGCTCATAGAAGGTCTAAACGTGTATTCCGCCAAATAAAGAGGAACACCCCCTCCTTCCCCCCCCCCCCCCCTCTCCTGCCTGGTTTCACCTGCAGTTTGGTTTCACACAGAGAAGGCCTAACGTTGTAGCACCAAACTGTTGGGTAAGGAATAATGGGTTTTTTTGTTACGTCACATAAAAATAAAATAATTCGCATAAAATAATTTTACGCCACGAAATTTGATTTCCACCTCACCTGAAGCTTATTTTTCTTAGTTTGGCAACCCACAAAAGTAGCTAGAAACACTATAAACACGAACCGTTAGTTAATGGTAGGGATCTGTTTCAATTACCCTAGATGGCTCGGGCGTCCAGGCAGATGTAACCAATATCACCCAATTTTCACCCAATTTTCGCAAATTAAGCTGCTATTAGGACATCTAAACTGCTCCTCCCCCTCCCTTTCCCCCAAAACAAATAATAGTAACTGGTATGATGATTGAAGTTACTACTTATCAGTTACTAACTTTGAAGTTGCATCCCATGTCTTTAAAAGCACAAGCAATGACGACTGCTGGGCATTGGTCTTTCAAGTGTTCTTCCAAGTCTTCACGAGGAATCTTCTGAGGCTCACAGCGGTTAGGACAAGCGGTTGGGTAGCGAGGACATTTGGCGAGATGGACCTGTAAACATTTGTCAATTACATTCATTTTCAGCTGTATGTACACAAAAATTAACAGTGTGTGAATTAAAAAAATCAATACAGATGCAAACCCATTTCCACTTCGTTTTGGATTTACTGTAAACATCAAACTGCCTGAACACCATTGAAACATCTACCTTTGACACGAAAGGCTGAAGTCGTACCTCTGGTATACTGACACATACTTAAGGATACGACTGTCGGCAGTATTACTACGAGCACACACACGGTACATAATGAGCCAACACTTTACTAATTTCTGCGCCTTTCAACTAAATGAGTGAAGGAACGCAACATGGTGCGAAATCAAGTACTGTAGTTGTAAGACAAAGCCAAATGGTAACTATGGATGCAACACATGTAGATGCTGCCTGTGACACATACATTTCAACCTGTGTCAGTATTGCTTGCGTAGAGTTCGCATAAGTATGATAAAAGACAATTCTAATGACTTTATGAACCAATAACAGATTTTTCACAAGATTTACTAGCTTTTACGTTGCTTTACTTAAAGGAACATAAATCCCTGTTGGCGTTCTTGCATCACTCAGTTTTACGACATTAGTTCAAACGTATGTAAATGTTGCCAACACATTCATTTTTCTTGTTTTTTCTTGCGTGCGAGGTGATTTGGCGACGTTAACTCTAACCTGTGTAAATGTTGCCAACTGCAATCTCATCGGGTCGCACGATATACCGGAAGGATTTATGTCCTTTTAAGCCGGACATTTACTTTGTACAAAATTCTGCATAGGTACATTTTCACACACCAGTAGTCCGTTGTATTAGTATCTTTCACTGCATGTGGATTGTAAACACAGCTTTCCCCATGTTCACAATATCAAAGGATTTGACACTAGCTCGCATCTTGCTCTCTGACTGAAATTCTCGAATCTGGCATTATCCATGTCGAGAATAGACTTTTCATACGGCATTTCAACAATTCACATAAATACAACATCCACAATGAAGAAACAATACAAATCTAAGTAACGGTAATGTGACGTTACATGAAGTTACACAGCACAATGCCAGGTGCATTAGGCCTAACCAGGGCCAAGAACAGTGCTAAACTCGTCTATAACTGGCGAAAGAGATAAAAAGCTGACGCTCATTGGCATGCTCATTAACATGTTCATCAAAAAGCTAACCCGAAATATTCTACTATGCTACTACTACAGTACACATAATCAAAATGGAAAAAAATTGATTTTTTTTTTCATTTTAAACTTTCAAGCTAAATTACACTCTAAATGACAAAATATTTTAAAGCGCATTGAAATTCCACGACTATCAATTAATTGTGGAGAAAACTTCCTGAAAGGTCAAGGTTTTCCAAACCTTAGAATTTTTTACATAAGAAATTCACGACGTTCCAGGTTTTCCGAGTCTCTATTCAGGTGGTCAACATTAAAAGGCAAATTTTCATCTATTGATATGTCATTAACTGATCCCCTAAGGATTTTTGTCCTGTAAACATGATCTACCCCAAAACCAAAACTTGTTAAGGATTCCCGCCAAGCTTTTTGGCCGTGTGAGGTCATGATGTCAAACGCCATGCTCTTTCGCCAAGCTAATCCTACCGAGTAATAGTTCGAAGGTTAAATGAAAATACATGAAAATTGCTTACTGCGCAATTTTCAATTATTTCATTTAACGTTTGAAGGCTTAGTCGGTGGGATTAGCTTGGCGAAAGAGCTTGGCATTTGATATCACGACTTCACAGGGGCGAAAAGCTCGGCGGGAATCCTTAACAAGTTTTGTTTTGGGGTAGACATCAGACCTTTTTGACCCAAATTAATGAAATCCATTTTTTTTCCTTTTAGTAATTGTGAGATGGAAACACCAATCTAGTTTTCTGGTTCGTTTCTTTTTTTTTCGTTGGCGATGTTATTCACGTCGTTTTTTCAACAAGAAAACGTTAAGCTGTGTCACTAACAGTGACTTTTATGTTGTCAGGTGACCAAAGTCTCCCGATTAAACAAGTTTCAGCCTTTTCTGTCGCACTGTTTATCCTCACATGCCTGAAAACAGCCAAACTACCTTTGCTGCAAAGACACATGTCTAGTGGTCGCCATGCTCATATTTTATCTAGATAGCTGTTATCGATGATCGTGTGTCTTGATTAATTAATCACCAGTCTTTTTAAAATGTAAGCCATCATATGGGTTTACATCTTATGATGGGTGATGGTGGTGGTACATTAATTCTTTATATTGGGTACCACCAATGTTTCTAATAAGTTATTCACTTTTGTATTTTTTGAATACCTGTAAGGTGTCGAAGACAAATTCCTTCTGGCAGTAACGGCACGGTATCAGTCTCTTGTTGCACTCGTTCAACTTATGGTTGGTCATAAACCTCCTTTGCAGTTTCACACCGCATTTACTTTCACAGTAAAGTGGCTCATGTAAACAACTACCTAAGTGGCCCTGAAAGTAAATAAACAAACCAGGTAAATGTTAGCTTATAGTAATTCAGTTAATCTTGGTTTCATATCTTGTGCGTATACTTAAGTACTTCTTACAGCAAGTGCTACAAACAACAGAATTAAAAGATCAAATAGTTGAACGTGCCAGTTTCTTATTTAGTGACATTTAGTTTATTGTGAAAGCAGTACACTTTTACACTGACAAAGAATTTTAACGTTAGCATACATTTTCCCCTAACTGTGTTGTGCATCTATGGTATATATTCTGTGATACGGTTGTTTGTTCGATGTCTGCCATAGTCCTTCTAAGATAAGCGGGATTAACGGACTATACAGCAGTGACATTTGCCACCATATTGGCACCAGAATGGCACCAGTATGGGTTTTGAAGGGTATAACTACACAAAAATGGAGGGAAAAACAACGGAAGAGCGGATTTCTTAGGCTTAAAATAACGCTGTTTTCTCCAACAACAAAAATCGCGCGTTTCGGGTCTAAGAAATCACTCTTCACAGCATCGGCTCAGTATGACGCCCTTCTGTTTCTCTCTGCAGTGCCCCTTGCAGCTAACACATAAAGGCTCCAGCATAGAGTTATATACAATAATACTACGTTGTGTCACTGCTCTATAGTGTCTTCAAAAACGTTAGGCAAACACTGTATTGTTTTGGAAGATGTACGCACTGCAGCTGGAAGAAAACTTGACGTTCACATTTTTTTTTGACTGCCCCCTCCCCAACATCTTGTACTTTTTTTCTTATTCTATCCCCCACCCCCACCCCCCATTTCCGCTGAAAGTATGCGTTTTTTGCCCCCAAGTTTGTACAGGGTACCTGTAATAATTTCTTGCATCGTAATTACGTAAACTAGC